>VZTU01013261.1:0-51981 GCA_013400835.1 Zapornia atra
AAGGACCTCCATGATCTCTTGGGAACGGACTAACAAATGTATACAACATTGCTGCTGAAACAATCTGTAGTTGAATAAAAGAGGTTTGCTTTTAGGATTACACTGGGAACAGGTACGTATTGCACAGCTCTGAAAAGCATAGACTTGTTAGGAAGTATTTTCCTTCTTGTGCCGTTCAAGACTTATAACTGCAGAAAGCTTAAGTACCTGAGTCTAAACTTACATTTTTACTGGAAAATGGTTCCAAAACTGCTCCCTTCCACTCTTTCAAAATCTCTTCTTGGCCAGCTGTCTTGCAATCCTTAACTGTAGTTGCAAACCCAGATTTACTTTGATTTCTTGTCTTGCCTTGGTTTCATTCATTTTTATGAGGTGAGTAGCTTGGAATTTCTGAACTGTGTTAAGCCATGACACGTTTTGCTTCTAGTTCTCAGCGTGAAGGAAAGTATTTCACCAATGAAGCAAAGGCCTCATCTTCCTTTATTTTGCAGAATTCCATTCATTAGACCTAATGGTATCCAATAGAGAGCCTAACACAAGCTGATTGATAAGCTACATGAGGCCTGACAGTATAACCACTATGAACTTGTTTTGTGTTATGCTGCAACACTAAGTAAGGAAGCTTCTATGTTTATTTCTAATTAAGTACTGTAAGGGCACAATATGTATCAGGATGCAGATTCATTCTATCAGTTTGCTTCCTGGAAGTAAAAAAGATTAGTGGCACGTCTTCCAAATAGTTCATTCAAATCCTTCAATATTCAGACAAGGAAGCAAGAAAATGTGTGACTGGTAACTAAGAAAATCTCCAGTTCAGCAGCCTAAAATATTGCATGGAGTGCTTGGACCTACAAATGTATTCATTATTAAATGTTGCCATAAAGAAAGTTTTCATTTGTTCTTTAAAGCAGGGCAAGGAAGTTCTTCATTGTAACCCTTTTAAAAATAAGAGCTTGTAAAAGAGTGATTGATAGTTTGAAATAGTCTACAGTTACCTATCAAAAGCTTAGTGCTGGGGTTTGCATTTGTAAACAAACTCTCAAATGGGATCCACTTTTCTGTTTAAGGATATCTGTAGCTGCAAGGAAGAGGTTGGTTTTGGAAAAGTGGGATAGACCCACCATCGCTGATAATAATGTGGGTTTTTACTATGAAGACGTAGTTATGCTAAAGAGATTATTTTCCTAAGGTTTCTTGTTTAATTTTAATAATCAACCCAAAGATTTGTTTAGGTAAGCAGGTTTTTATTGATTCTCTTTTGAAGGCTCTGAAAGCTACTGAAAGCAGAGTGACTGAGCAAACCGTAGAGAAATTGAGTATTATGTTTAGCTCTTAGTATCAAAATAACAATCAAATAATAAAGGTATGGAGACTAGGGTGCGGATTCTTACGTGTGTACCTACTTACATGTGTACACAGACACATTTAGAATTACCTAAAACTGTGTTCAGCCCTTTTCATGTCTCAGTCTACTGCTGACGGGGTGCTGTTCTGTTTCAGATAAATGTAGTTGCGTTCTCTTACACTGCGTCAGGTTTAATTCTCATTCAGAAATGCGGCTGACATGCGTAGGTGGGTGCTACATAAGCAGCCTGGTTTGGATTTTTTTTTTCCTTTGACTTTTTGCTCTCTAGTTGTTTTTGCCCTTCATCTATTTTGTGTTATTCTGCTTGCTTGCGAGAGGAAAGTCTGGTTTGCAAATCTGAACGAGAACAAAGGATCAGAGGCGATAGCGTAGTGTTATATAGGCTGTATGTTGTTTGTGGATATTGCTACAGAGGTCAGATAGATTGCAGACTGCAATCAGACCAGTCTGGAAGAAATCTGGCTATAGAGACAGAAGTTCTTACCTAGAACTAAACAGAAATATTTTACCTAGAAAACTTCATGCAATCTTTTCAAATCCTTGTCTCTTAGCTATTTAAAGTAATGTTACAGTTGCCAAATCTGATAATGCTTAATGGCATTAACATTAATGTTGATAATGAGCTCTTTGAGTTGTCAGTGTGAAAATTCTTGTGACCAACGTGATGTTGTCCTTCCTTCTGGGAGCCTTTCTGACAGTGTGATAAAGCATTGTCTTTGTTCTGGCTTTGGCTTGGGAAGAAGAGAGAAAAAGCAGAAAATTGTTTCTTTACCTTTTTCCTTTTTTAGAGCAAAGTGCAGAAAGGTGCAACTACGGGGCCCCGAGTTCAACTGCCTGACACATCCACCTTTATTGATCAAGACCTCAAGCTACTCTTTTTGTGACTATAGTTATCATAGAGTCACCTTATGCAGAGACTGTACTCAAGGTTTCAGGAGGCATATCCTCAATTATAACAAAAATCTGCCCTCATAAAAAAAGTGCTTGTGCTGGCTTGACTTGTCTCCTATCCACTGTCTAATGGCTTGACCACAATAGGGGATTTAGGATTCCACTGCATATGCTGCCTCAAAAAAAGGCTTTGTGTTGGGTTTTTTTTCCACTGCTTTGAATCATTAAAACAAAGACAACAAAACTGAGTAATAATCTTTGTAGAAATAATTCTGTGGTTTGCTCTTTCTTGTTAGCCTCATTCTTAAGTTTTCAATTGCCCCTTGCCACAAGCAGTGCTAGTAGGACTTAAAGGCAACACACCAATTAGTGATGACTTGCAGACTGCTCATTTGAACAGCAGGCATTTATTTTTATGTCCAGAAGTCCACATTTATTGCTGCAGATGAACCAACAGAGTGTAATTTCATAGTTAGTTTAGTGGTCTAACTGGTTATGTGAACCAGGAAAATGAAACTTTAAATGTTGTTGCCTGATATTCCACTGGTTTGCAAGGCAATACTGCAATAATCTATCGGTAAAGACAGGTTGTGTCTCCAGTCGCAAATGAATTCACACAGCATATGACGTTCTTGGTGGAGTTGTAAAGAGGGGAGGGTGCTGTGCAGGACATCTAATGGTTCACGTTTACTGAGAATATGTGGATTGAGGGTGCTACTTTGGAAGTCTTAGTTGCTTGTCCAGTGACTACATAAATCCTACCTCAACATGCTCCCCAAAAGTTGAATTTATAAGATTCATGGTCCCAAAAGGCAAGCCTCGCCCTCAAGTGTAGCATTATTGCCTCAGTTCCCTCAATTAATAATGAAATATGGCTTACATGAATCCTACAGAGCTTCAGACTTGTTCATGTATGAAATGAGTTTGGTAACCTCATGGTATATGAGGACACCTCAAGGGCCATCTCAAACTTGTTATACTTTGCACTTGATCATGTGCTACTTCAGAGTGTAAATGTCTCATTCTACATGTTGTCTTGGTAGTCAACCACAGGGGCCTCCATGGTATGCTTGGTTCTGTCAGGAGGGCTCCAGTCCCAGCTGGTACTGCTTAGGAGTTTACCAGTATTTTAGACTGCAATTTCTACAGTCATTATTTAAAAAAAAAAAAGTTACATTTCTGAATTGTCATCATGATTATTGTGGCCACTATCATTATTTCTGAGTTTGTATCTCCTTTGTTTTTGGCCTTTGAGGGAGGCAATTCTGTCTTGCTACAGAACATCAAAAGTGCAGTGAACTGTCTCAAATGGTCCTAGTTCAGTGCTCATGCTAGTGAAAGTAATGTTTAGGGATTGGAAGAGGTACCGTCTCAGCTTCATGTTTGGTGATTAGTGATTCAACTAAGCCCTCTGAGTACATGTGTCACTGAAGAGAGGGGATGGGTTTGTGTTTCTCTTTGGGTGCTCTACCCAATGTTTATATGGAATAATAAATATACCCACCTTTCAAGTTTACCTGAAAACAGAAGGGTGACAAAGAATGAACTGTATGTATTTTCAGAGCATGCTTTGGGCCTCAAGGGCATGGAATTACAGCCTGCTCCCTAAGCCCTGCAGGGGGTGGGATTTAAGATGCGCTCCTCTACTTGGAAGGCCTCATTGCTCTAGCCACCCCCATGCTCAGCACACCTGATGTGTTCAGGTCCCATCCCAAGGCACTTAACTCTCCCTGTGTGCTGTGCAGTGAGCTTAAGAGCCGAACTTTGTATTCCATTACTCTGAAAAAGCATTGGTGTTCTCAGAGTATGTGTGTGTGCCAGGTTTTTCTGAAACTCTGTCCGTCTTCCATTGTACTGCGACTGCTCGCCATGTTTAATCGCCATATGTAAAACTGCAGTTCTAATTTTAACATTGCAATTGGCTGCTGTGGAAGTGGTTGTAATGAATGAAATAAAGTTATTAGCCAAATCCTTTTTCCTGCTTTGCAGCCTAATAGTCATCTGGAGAAATCTCTTCAAAATTGTTACAACACCTTTATGAGCCAAGTAGAGAAGAAGTTGTGTACCTCTACTGTGGTTTTAAGCTAGTAGTATACATCAAAGACCAATATACAATTGGGGAAAAAGACCTTCATGGGGACTATACCTGATTTTTAGGAATGCCTGTGCACACAGCAGCTCCCTTTTTGTCTCAGTCAGCTCCAGGTGCTGGTTGTGTGTGAACCAGCTTTTGTTCTTCCTATCTAGACAGGCTCAATTCAGGTTGCTGGCACTTACCAGCAGAAATAGACTTTACTAAAAGATGTTGTTTTTCTTAAACATGCTTCCAGCAGATATGATAGTAAAGGAAATGCTGATGCTTATGCCTGCTAAAATAACACATCCGAACACTTGCCCAGAAATCTAAAGGTTTACAGTTCTTCCCTAAGACTTGTAATTGCAGCCAAGTGCTATAACCAGTAAGCTACAGAGTTGCTGTCCCTCATGAGCTCTGTTTAGTTAATCATGTGGACATTTAAAATGCTTTGCTGTGCAGTGGGGTGCCACTGATGTGAGGTAGGAGAAGGCTGCAGAGGGTGGTAGGCACCCTGAGCTTGGGAGGATGGTGAAGACAGTTCCAGTGCCTCAAACTGAGGGCAGCACCCAATCTATGCTTTGTCAGGAAAAAACTTGCACTGTTTTATTGCCTCTAAAATATGAGTGTACTATGTTCTAGCAGGCAGATAAAAATGTACCCAGCTGCTTGGCAAAACAGGTATTGGTGTGTGGATGGACCTAGGGTATGCTACCTTGCCTGATGTGTCCAGTCTTTGCAGAGAGATGGAATTTGACACTCGCTCCTTCCCATCAGCTACCTGTGCACTATTTAGTATATGGTTTGTTTTCAGCTCTGTTTTTGTACCACCATTGTTTCCAGTTCATGCTATAAGGAAGGTAAATGTGGACCGAGGCCAGGTCCTCTTCTGGGCCGCAGCTCTCACAAGTTGTGTTCTGCAGGATTTAACTTTGTAGGTACTGGGGTGCTTAATTTAATCTATGAGTTTGTATTCACTGCGCTCACTGAAGTTGCCTTGTACAACGTACACACATGGTAAGGGCAGACCCAGAAAATACCTGGTTTATTGATCATAGTTTAGGGCTCATCTTCAAAGTTTCTAAGTATGTCTAGAGAAAAAATCTACCTCTTCTTCTCCCAAAGATATAACTCAAAGAGTACATGACTGATCACGTCAGCTGTATTTTTAAAATAAATATAAGATATGACATTTGGTATGTCTGAACTTATGTCTGCATAGAATATTGTCAACTCTTTAGAGTCAGTTCAGGATAGAGCACTCAAATTACCTGTCTGACAGGAACAAATGACTGGAGAGGCTTTTATGTAAAGGAAGGGAAACCTTCAGTTTACCTATAATCTGGTAGAAAACTTTTAAAAAGTACTCAAAGAGGAATAATATTGTATAATTTAGGTATTGATTGCACTCAATTTTCAAAGTGGTTTCCCTAATCACTACAGTGATTCTTCACCACCTTAACACATAGATCACAATATTCCTTATTTTACACACAGTTGTGGCTAAAGGAGTCATGATCATGTGTCAAACTACTGTGCGTGTACTAAAATTTGTGGTGATCTAGCTTTTTTTAGTTCCTAGTCTAGAAAACAAAAACTTCAAGATTTCAAAACCTAGAAATTAATAAAAAATAATTTTAATGTTTGCTAAGCTTTCTTCAAACAAATTCAGTGACTATCTCCCTATTTTAAAGATGGTTATGTTTGTGTCCTGATTCGTAGATTCTATGCACTTCTTCAATTATGTATAAGCAAACATTTATGAACCTCCAGAACTTTTTGTGTAGTAGTATCTCTATTTTATATTTTTTATGGTCAAAGAAAAAAAAATTCAACATGGTACAAGTATTATAGAACATGCAAATTAGAGCTAAAAATATTGAAGTATTTATTAAGAGGTGTAATTTGATGAAATTGAGCAAAAATAAATACTGGTATCTGGCAGTATTTCTAGTTCTGTTTTTCTGTTAGTTTATATAGCTTTCTCTTGGATTAAAATGTATATTCTTGGTAATTGGCTGCATAAAATAGTTTTAAAAAGGTTGTTCTTTCAGGGGGAAAGAAGACCACATGGCAGTTGGAGGTTACAAACTATATACAGTGATTCCTTGTGTCTGTCCCTAAGTTCAGTTTTTCTTTACAAACATACTTAAAACATCTGAAGCTATAAAAATGGAGCAGTGTTTGCAGTCCATAAATGAGATACTGTTTTAAATGTATTCTATGTTTTTAGCATAAATATGTTTCCTAGTCTTGAAACTTTATCATTGGCACAAAGGAAATTCTGAGTAGATACTGTGAAAGCTTTCTTTAATGTGGGATTGGCCAAGCATTGGAACAGGTTGCCTAGAGGTGTTGTGGAGTCTCTGTCCTCTGAGATATTTGGTACCTTTGGGCTTGACAGTATTGTGCAGGCTGTAACCAGCAGGTCAACAGAGGTGATCCTTCCCCTCTTCTCAGCCCTGGTGAGAGCATGTGTGGATTGCTATGTCCACCTCTGGGCTCCCTTGTACAAGAGTGACGTGAGCATGTTGGTGTGAGTCCAATGAAAGGCTACAAAGGTGGTGAATGGATTGGGGCATCAAGAGAGGCTGAGAAAACTGGGTCTGCTTAGCCTGGAGAATTGAAGGCTTAAGGTGATCGTGTCTGTGACCCTGATGGGGCCAAATGAAGAAGACAAAGCCATTCTCTACTCAGTGGTTCCCTGTGCAAGAACGGAAGGTAATGGGCACAAACCAAAATGCAGGACATTCCATGTTACTGTAAGGGTGACCAAACTATAGAAACTGTGGGAAGCTCACCAGGGAGAGATTTACAAATGTGACTCAGCAGAGCCTTCCGCAATCTGATTGAGTAGACCTCACTTTGAGCAGGGAGGCTGGACTAGACAATGTGCAGAGGTGCCTTCCTACCTCAGCTTGCCTGGTATTCTGGGAATGTATCCCACAGCCTTTCCTTTTTATTTTTGTACTATAGACTAAAAAAATTGAAGTAATAGCAGTGAAAACATAGCAATGGGCTGAAATTGTTACAGATTCTTTTATCAACTAAAAACGATGACCAGCTTTTTATTTAAATCCTGTTTAATTCAGTAATTAATTTGTTATTGGGGTGGTTTTTTCTAAATCCTCCTTCAGGCTTTAAAAATGATAAGGATGAAACAGTGCCCTAACTTCTGAGTTGGGTTGAATATGATTCCGTGCACAAATCAGTGTTTTGAAAAAACAAAGACCTTAATGCAAATAACATTAATTTGACCCTCCCTTGAGCAGGAGGTCAGACTATGTGGTCTCCTGAGCTCCCTGTTCTGTGATCCTATGATTCTGAAATTGCTGAGCTGGGGTGGTTCCTGTTACTTTTAGAACACTAAGGATGGTTTATCTCATTATAATTCTGAAAGTGTTGGTATTATTGGTAATTGCCAGAGTATCAAAACTTTTAATTCTGGGTTCATGTATTTCTACTCTAGCAGAGTCTTTGCAAGGTGATCTGTTTGCTTGATTTTTGCATACAAATAACCAATTTATTTGATCATAGGACCATAACTTATATATGTGAGTTTTTTTGTAGAGGGGGGTAATGATTTTTGTAGTGATTTTACTGGGGAGAAGGAAATAATCCCAAAACTAGGGATAATGTCAGTCCTTATACTGAGCTCTTCTGCAATAATGAATTTTATTTTCTGTAATAGATCATGCATCACTTTTGCTTTGAGCTGCCATCAGCTCAATGAAACCTTTAATCTAGTGGCATTTTTCTAGATAATTCCTGAAACAGTTCCAGTAGAGAACTCCCACAACACTAGTGGCTTTCAAGAAAGTATCTGTTGTGAAGTCACTTTTAGTGCTTTTCTTGGACTCAGGAAATGGTAACACATTATCAGTAGTTAAGTACAACTCCCATCAAGTATCCAAACCAATGATTTACCCTACAGAGAAGGGTGAAATTAAAATAGGCATTTGGAATTGCATATTTTAGTCTGCTCTTGGGGAAGATGGAAAGTGTTTCCCTCAGTTGTGTACGATCATTTCTGGACACAAATGTGGCTGGATATGGAGGGAAAAACTTCTTGCTGAGTATACTGACAAGAGGACTGAAAAGTTGTCAAAGTAAATGGATTTCAGAAAACTCCCTGTGGCAGGTAGACATTAATATTAAAAGGTGTGCAGCGTGTGATGTGGGCTTATGTAGGCTTAAAATTATTCTCAAGCAAGGAAAAATTGATTTCCAGAAACTGTGCACAGTACTGAAAACATTCTGCTTTCCCAGCAGATAATGACCACTTTTCCAAAAACTGCAATAATAGCACTTATGTTCAGATAAACAGAACTTATAACATCTCTTGCCATAATGATGTGTGGTGGTTACTAAAGTGTTAAGGTTATTGTTCTAAAAGCAAAGTTTCTGGGCCTCTTTGTAACTTACCAAACACACATAACAATCAAAAAATGTCTGGCAGTAACATTCAAGAAGTCTTTCAAAAAAAATCTTAAGACCACAAGCCAAAGAAGAGAGCAGGTTGAAATGTACAGAAATAGCATAATGGAACAGTGGCTGCCTTCTATCCTGAGGAGAGACTGGATAAATTGTACGGCTTCCTCTTCACTAGAACAAGAATGAAAACTGGGGAGATAGGTTGGCTAAGATGGCCAGAAAATCACTGAAAAAGAATATAGGGAAGGGAGAAAGCGTACTTTTTTTAATGCAAAATTATGATATTTGGCACAGGTGATAAAAATATCAATGGTCAAGATCGTCTTTACCTGGTTATACTTGACTTTCAAATGTGAAATGTAATCACTCATCTATAAACAGAAATTCAACCATATGTATTACTGAATCTTGCTGGAAAGATTGACATGATTCAAGTGTTAAATTCAACAGTCACAGCCTCTTTAAGAAAGATCAAGTGGGCAAAAGTCAAGAAGGAACACTCAAAAATAGCATTTCTTGTTGCTGTGTCAGTGACCTCTTGAAAGAAAATGAATATTTAAGGGATTACTCTCAGATTAGAGAAACACAAAGCAAGTAATCAGTGTAAAGTTATTTCCTGATGTTTGCAGAAGACCATCAGATTGCAGTAGAAAATGAGATGATGAACTTCGGATGCAGCTACAGGGAAAAATGAAGACATATGATAGAGGACTTAGGCCTGGACAAAATATATTAGAAATGTCAACTTCCTGAGCAACAACAACAAAACACTTGAATATTGAGGTTTATGTGTTTATGTTAACACAGTTTATAATGGTGAGCTTTTAATAATATTACTCTATATCCAGCCATCTACAGGTTGCTCTGATTATAAAAGTGACAACTGGTGGAAATCAGATGGTAGGAACATTTGGAACGTAACAAAGTCCTGAGCAATCTTATGTTGTTATTGCTGCTCTGGGCTGAGATTTGTTCTAGGTGACTTCTGGAGGGTCCATCCTGTTCTGAGCTTCTAGGATGGTAAGAGGAAGAAGAGTAGCAACAAGACATGTTTAAGTATATTGGGAACCAAAGGAAATAAAACAAACATACTAGTCCTTTGTTAGGAGGAAATAATATAAGTAACAACATACAAACAGTAGAAGTGTTGATTTATTATTCTTGTATTTTGTTTTGGAGGAGGATTCTTCATCAGAGAGTGAAGCGATGGGACAAGGGGTAATAGGTTTAAACTTAAAAGAGGGTAGGTTTAGATCAGGTGTAAGGAAGAAACACTTCCCTGTGAGGGTTGTGAAGTACTGGCATGGGTTGCCCAGAGAAGCTGTGGCTGCCCCCTCCCTGGCAGTGTTCAAGGCCAGGTTGGATGGGGCTTTGGGCAACCTGGTCTAGTGGAGGGTGTCCCTGCCCATGGCAGGGGGGGTTGGAACTAGATGATCTTTAAGGTCTGTTCCAACCCAAACCAGTCCATGATTCTATGAAAACAAATGATGTAGGCTTTTCTGCAGTAACCTGTGAGGATGATGTTTTAGGTTAGAAGGCGTTTTTTCTAAATAATTTTATATTGAAGTTTTCTGACAGATTGGTCAAAGAACCTTGCGACCGTTTGTCATGAATTTTAATGTCTTGGACTGTTGAAAAACTTCAAAGGAACTCGAAGGAAGCTAACACTGCACTAGGAAGTTAAAAGACTATAAAGAATAGTTAGAATTGATACAGGCTGAAGTGAGTCCTACAAAATGCAACATATGATAGAGGCTTTCACTAGTAATGAGCAGACAGGGAAGAGAAAACTAATCCATATGGATTTTTGAAAAATAACCCACAAAACTTGTCTTGCTTTGAAATTACAATTTCTGCTAAGAAAAAACTCAACAAATTTTATGACTTGGGTTAGTTCATAAGTAATCTCTCACAAGGCATTTGTCTTGCAAAGGTTGGGGAAGTATAATGACAATAAGTCACTAGCACAGAGTGATCCTGATTAGTGAGAGAACAGCATGTCTTAACATATTTAATACTCCTCTCTTCTAGATCATAGTCATCTCTTCTGGAAAGCAGTGTTCCTGAAAAGGACTATAATCATGGTAGATAATTAGCCTATTATCACAGTGTGACACTGCAATCAACAAAACGGGATTCTTGGATTGATAGGCAGACAAGTAGGTGATTTTTTAGAAGAAATTCTGTGTCCAGTTCTGGTGCCCATATCAGAAGGTACTCATAAATTCTGAAGCTTTCATAGAACAGCTATGCAAACAGCTAAAATGCAGCAAAACCTTCTCCTCAGGAGAGTTTCCAAGAATTCTCCTCAGACCCCCAGACAGAAGACGGTGAAATTTTGTCACCTGAACTACATCAAAACTTTTTCTAACAACTTCAGGCTACAACGGAAAATATCAAGAATATTTCCAAGAGGAAGCTAGACAAAATAAGGCTAGAAATAAGCTATACATTTTTAATAGCAGAGATACTTGGCAGAACAATGTACTGAAGCTTTGGATCAATTCCACCTTACTAGCAAGTCAGGAGCGAATGTTTTTCTGAAGCTATGCTGTAGGTTAAAGCAAATGCAATTCAGGGCACTCCTTTGGCACGTCATTCATCGTGTCCCCCCTAGATCCTCAGAAGTATTCTGTCCAGCCTTATTTGCCAGTTAGCTGAACACAGATGTGTTTTTACAGGAAAGCTTAAAAAGTTATCATTTACAGTATAAAAGCATGGGAAAATAACCGTAAAAAAAAAGAAAAAAAATCCGAAAACCTTCCTTAGATAACAAAGCTACTTACTGTCTTAAGTTGAAGAAAAATGAAATTAGAAGGAAATTATTTATCTAGAAATTGCATGAACTTAAACTATAGTGGATGTTAACAGTTCACTGTACATAAGATAAAGTAATAAAAAAAAAGCATGATTGACAAAGTTCTTTGCTCAGTTCTCTTCATAATTTGGTGGAATTTTTTTTCTGTCAGAAATCAACAATGAAAAAAATCTAATTACTCTGTCCTGATTTTTGAGGATGGTCTAGAGACAGACAAACATCTTTTAGTAGAGACAATATTTGGCCTTTTCAGGAAACAGTGTTTTTCATTTTCAGCTGGAAAACATCTTCATGTCAATCCATTTTCTGGGGATGTTAAGAAGGAAATAGTGTTACAAATCACATTAGTTTGCCGAGAGAGGAAAGAATTATATACATTTTTTTTTTTTACTTTGCTCTTAAATTAAAACAGCAATAATCTTATTAAATGTTTGAACTCCAATTCCTTAAATCACATAAAAAGACTCCATTTTCATCGTTAGTAATTTTCTAGCTTTTCTATTGTGAAGAAAAGTTTGTCTCTAAGCCCCAAGACATCAGACATGTGACAGATTCTTTTGAGGTTATGCAGACATGGAAGTACTCTCTGAGGAAGGTTGTCCTTCTGCTTTTCAACTGTGTCTGGGCCCAGCTGGCTAGGGCTCTAAGGCAATGCTTACGTTCTCATTTTTGTTCAGATCTGGAGTGTGGTTTTGAAATAAATTCTTCTATTGTCCCCCACTTATTTTGGTTTTTAGCAAGGGGAGGTGTTGAAGTGCATGACCTAGCTTCCACAAGGAAGAAGCAAAAGCCATGTGTGGTCCAGGAAGGAGCACAGTTAATTCTTCTTCCTCTAGAAACTAATGCTTACCCACAAAACCAGCTCAGAACTGATTGGTATGATGTAGTGGACACTAGGCCCTCAGCACCAACTGTTTTGCTAGGCACATCAGCTCTTCATTCTGTGCTGCTCGATAGTGTTCACGGCAAGCAAGCCACAGATCCTTGTCCCCTTTCTGTGGCAGGAAGCACATAAACTACTTAAGAGGAAAGGAGAATGCCTTCTTCTATCATATGTGCCTGGTAAACATTACTCCTGGACAGCTGTTTGGCTTTTCTTTGTGGTTTTTGTTTTGGTTTTTTTTTGGTCTTGCATCTTTAGAAACTGGAAGAGTCATCTTGCAACCAGAATCCTGAATATTCACAGGTCTGGGACATGAGTCCATAGGGGTATTGTGATCACACAAAGCTTATCTCATCGTGTAGCTGAGGCCTTCTACACTCTCGTTCTACAAAACTGCTGTTTTATAGGAGTTGAAAGTAATCTGTTTGCGAAGTCCAAGATCTTTAGGTCAGAAGAAGTAACTGCAATATTTAGTTTGACATCCAATTAAAATTCAAGCCAAATTTTTCTCCTACTGTACATCTTTGTACAGCCTAGTAATTTATGGCTAAGCTAGACCATATCTTTATCAAAGACATCCATTTTTTATTTAAAAGGTTCTACAGAGAATCCAGCATACCCTTAAGTGAGGTGTTCCATTGATTAATTGCACTCGCTCTTAAAATATTTCCAGCCAGACTTTGCTTAGCTTCAGTCTCCAGTCATTCATCTTGGTGCCTTTGTCTGTCAGGGAGCTGCTTGCCACTGAAAAATCTTTTAATACACAGGTACTTACAAACTAAGACTTTGCTGCCCTTGGGAAAATAGTTTGGTAAAAGCAACAAGTATTTTCAAAACCCTTTAAAAGAAACTAGAATTTAAACGATCACTTGGTTTTCAATTCTTTCTAATTTCAGGGGAATAACAAGCAAAGGAAGGGTACCTTTTTTCCCCCTCCCTTTCTTCTTTCTATATAGTATAGTTATACTGAGTTGCAAGAGATGGAGGGAGATTTTTTTACCAAACCATAGTCACAAGTTGAAATGAAGAAAGTTTAGAAAAATAAACTTTCTTATTTTTTGTTAGATCACACGTCATCGTTTTCAGAGAGTTACAACATGGTTACTTTTTGATTTATTTTTTTTTTTATCAGTTGTCTCAAAGTTGCTCTTATTGCAGATGCTAACTAAAGCTCTTTGTTCACAGATGATAAAATTAGGAAAACATAATGGGAAGTCTGGAGAAGGTGAAGCCAGGCTCTCCAGCCTGAGTGCAATGGTAGGACAAGAGGTGATGGCCATAAGTTGCAACATGGTTAGATATAAAGAAATTTATTTCATTTCTCACCATGAGAATGATCAGAGATTGGAACAGGTCCCCAGAGATGATTTTTAATCTTTGTCCATAGTGATGCTCAAAATTTGACTGTACATAGCCCTGACCTAGCTGATCTAGAAAGACCCTGCTTAAAGCATGGAGGTAGCGTGTATGATCTGCAGGGATCCCTTCCAGCCTGAATTATTCTTTCATTCTGTGATGTAACACTGCAAGAGGGTTTACAAAGGAGCATTTCGGCCTTTCTCTCGTTGAGGGAAGCTGACAAGGGCTCCCTCCTCCATCTGGTTGAGGACTTCAGTGAAGCTTGCTGAAAGGTAACATCTGAGGTTGGGAGAACCACATCGCAAACAAATGGCCAGACCAATGAGGCTTCATTTCCTTCTGCAAGAAGGCCCAAACCATACTGCAGGTCCCCATTTAACCCTGTCACCCAAGCAGGTGCTGTGTGTGAGGTGGTGCTTTATTGAACTGGTAATCTAAACCAGCAGTTTTGTTGACATGCAACAATAAAGTGTCCAGGTTCTGTATTGCTGGCTACTAAATCTCAATTTCACATCTTGATCTTCTGACAGTCGCATTTGGATAGATGGTGATGCCTAAAATTAATTCCACTGGGCTTTTTTTGTAATGAATAAATTGAGGCATGAAGTTTACATTTATTGAAAATTACACAGAAAGACCCTAACAATTAGGAAACAGAACTCATTTTTACTCACTTGCAGCTTGTCTCCCAGTCCTCTAGCCATTACAAAATATTGCCTCTCTCAGACAAGCCAATGTACATGCAATGCAAATCAATAGCTAAGAGAAAAATGAATCTCTCATCCTAGCACAGAGTACTGTGTCACAAAATTTAAACAAGTATTATTCTATTACCTAATTCATTCCTTTTAATCAAACAAAGGATATGCCTGTCTTTGTGATTTTTCTATAAATAAACCATGAAGTCTGGAAATTTTAAAGTTGGGGAAGCCAGGCTGTCAGCATTCAAATTCAGAATTGACTCTGAGATTATACTCTTTGATATGCATCTGGTAAAAATAAACCTGTTACATAAGGTCCTGATTTAGCAAAGAAATTAACTATATGCTTAACTTCCAGGCATATAAGCGAACCCAGTAGTATTCAGTAAGTACACATGTCTTAATTCAAAACTATTGCCTGTGAAGAATCATTGCCAGTCTTAGGAACAAAACTGCATTTCAGTCCTCATGGTCATTAGCAGTATGTCTGGTGGATTGGCTGGTTGGTTTGATGACTTGTTCTAGCAAGGTCAAGTATTTCAGTAGTGTTAGATCTATAGAAAGTTGTTTTCAACAAAATTTTCATCTCCCTTGGCAGCAACAGTGGTCATACAATCCAAGGTGTTTGATCAAATATGGTTACTGAAGACCCCAACACAATTCAACCCCTTTGATTCCATGACTTCTTTCTTTTCCTTTTTTCTCATTCTTCATTTAATTATTGCTAAACTCCTCTTTTTTTTTTTTTCTAAAAATCTTCTCAAGATCATTGTGACTACAGCTAAGCCAGAATTTTAATCTAAATTCTCATCTCCGTCCCTCTTACATTATTATTACCATTATTAGCATTCTTCTTGTACACAACACTTGTGTGTTTGTAGGTTGGAACAAAGCAGTGGTTCTTCTTCTGAAAGAGTTGTTTCTGTTTTCTTGTAATAGTCCCAATTGAAGATCTCAAAACATTACAATGCTTATCAGTTTCTAATGTGCTTTTTATATAATGGAGGGTCTGTGTATGTGGCTCACTTTTATATTTTTGTGGTTTGATTTTTGTCTGAATCTGCTTGGAGCATCATAAAAAGAAAAGCTGAAGACTATATGCTGGTTATACATAATTCTCTGTGTGTATACGGGAGGGTAGCTTTGTTTTACTTCTACATAGAATGATCTTCCAGCTTTTTGACTAGGAAATATTTTGAATGCATTGAATGATGATTTCCCTTCATAAACAAACTGGTCAGAATATGGTAGTGCACGTGTGTGGTTTGAAGGTCATGCAAGCAATTTATAAATGGAAGGTTTTTATATAGATAGTCAGATGTAGCTGTAATTTGTATTCTGATGCACAATGGCATTAAATTCTCTGATAGCAACTCCTGTGTTTTGCAGTAGCAGCTGTTAAATTCCATGGCAATATCAATTTATTTTATTGCTAAGCAATACATTTCTTGCTCCTTGCTCCCGCCCCTTGCAAAGACATAAACTGTAACTCAGAGTTGAAAATAGTCAACAAATGTGATGCTGGGCTAACGGTTTCAACACTTACTTTCATGTGCTCTCCCCACAGTATGGCTACATACCTTAGGCTCTGCTCACTGAGGTCTCTCTGAACCTGCCTGTTCCCATGTGCCAGAGGAAAGACTAAGCTTGAAGCCTCTTAGAGCAGCTTTTCTTCATAATTTCCACAGGTCTGCACTACTGCTCTGTTCATTGGGTTGTTTTGACTCTGTGGTACATAGTCTGATATAAGAATCTTTGCGGAAGAGAGAGCCTAAGTTGAGTGGCTGAGTGTTTTTTGCCAATGTTTCCAGCTCTTCCTGCTTACTTTGCAAGCCTAACAGTAGTGTTTCCTTTCTTTGAAGCATTTATCGTTATCTAGTACAGAAGGGTGTTACAGGCAAATCTTCAAGGGTCAGATGCAAACGAGAATGGCTGGTTTCTTTCGGTACAAGAATTGGGAAGATAAAACATCACCTTCTAGCTTATGCAACTTTTTTGGTATATTTATGTTGAAAATAAGAAGGTCTGTCATTTAGCAGAGTAGTGATGCTCTGGACCAATCTTTCAGTAAGAGCAGTCAGGCATGTAATAGTAAGGGATGAGATTCTGACTTGTGAGGTCCTGTCCAGTCTACATTCCAGAGAGGGTCACATCAGAATTTACAAGGGTCGTGGTTATGCCCCACCTGCCAGTAAACCCCCTGTTCTGGTTCCAGCTAGGACATAGCTAATTCCCACAAGGAGCCAGCACAGGTGAGTGGAGCTGGCCAAGGTGTACCATGATGTCATACCCTCCTCTCCCCATGAAAGGGGCCGGGCAGGGAGGGGTGCATCTGGGAGGCTCCTGGTATGGGCTGAGTACAGGTGGAGCATCCCGTTGGCCATGGGGTCCATAAGTCACCTCGTGTTATCACTGGTGTGTATTCTGCCACAAGTTCTGTTGTTGAGTTAGTAAACTGCTCCTTCCCTACCCCCACCGTTGTTTTTGTCTTTCTCCTCCTGGTCCTGTTGGGGGTGGGAAAAGTGAGCTGATCCATGACAGGCCTTTTTGGCACCCAAAATGGGGCACAAAGGGTTGGGATAATGGCAGATCTGACCAGATTGCATTAAAAAGAAAACTGTGATAAGCGTTAATCGTGTTATTTAAACAGGTACTGGTCACTGATGTTCTGTTTGGTCACTTGGCTGTGGTATGTGAGCCTGCCCTTGCTCTATGTAATCTCTTTGTGTTGCTGTCATCACCTGGGGGAAGGGGAGATCCAGATTCTCGTGCTGTTGCACTGTATGATGCCAACTTATGATATCATCCATGGTCATGAGCCTCAGCTGGTATTTGTGTGTGGTATTTCTGCCATGCCTGTATCTGGGACAGCATCTCTCAGCATCATTTAATAATTGTACCAAATTGATGGGGAAGGGGGTGGGGGGGAAAAACTATCTCCTCCCCTTTTTCCTTCAGGCTGTGTACCCCAGTCTTTGAGAACTCTGAATCTCTCTGTGATGTTCAGGCCTTTCTGTTCAGTATCTTTCTGTTGCTTGATGTCCTGAATGCTTTTCAAGTCTTTTTCATGGTTACAAAAAATTGTTTTGAGAATGTCACTGAGAGATCTTCCCCAGGGCTGAAGGGTCAAGGTAGCCAGAGACTTCCTCACCCTCGATGGTCTGGAGCTTCATCCCTGACCAGCTACAGGACCCTGAAAAAGTGATAGACTTTTTGAAAGGAAAATGCTGTGGCTTTTCTAAGAAAGCACAACTTGCTGTGCTGGGCCCTCGCCACTATCTACCAACCCCTGCTTGATGGTGGGGAGCACCATCAGGGGAAGAGAAGGAAAACAGACCCACAGGCACTACAATCCCCAACACAGTCACTCACTTACCCCTGGCAGGATGGGGGAGGGAATCAGAAGAGTAAAAATGAGGAAAAAATCTGTATCGAGATAAAGACAGTTTAATAAGTAAAGCAAAACAAGGAATTCATTCCCCACTTCCCTTGGGCAGGCAGGTGTTCAGCCATCTCCAGGAAAGCAGGGCTCCAGGACGCCTAACTGATACTTAGGAAGACAATGCCATTGCTCTGACTGCACTCCCTGCCTGTCTTCCAGCCCCTTCCATGCTGAGCATGATGTCATACAGTATGGCAGGATCCCCTTGGTCAGTTGGAGCCATCTGTCCTGGCAGTGTCATCGTCTTGGGCAACCCCAGTCATCGTATTGGTCGGGTGGGGTGAGAAGCAGCAAAGGCTTTGGCTCTGTGTAAGCACTGCTCAGCAATAACGAAAACATCCCTGTGTTACCCACTCTGTTTTCAGCACAAATCCAGAACAGCCATATTACTAGTTACTGTAAAGAAAATCAACTCTATTTCAGCTGAAAACAGGACACAAATTCAACATAAGAAAAATTGAGAGAGGCAAGAAGAGAAAAGGCACAATTCAGAGGGGTCATTCTGGCAAATACATGCAAAGCACACATACCAATTTGCGCTACAAATTTAGTCTCTTTGTTGCTATTTAGCTTCTTTGTTGCCTGTTGATTTTAGAATGTGTACAAGAAAGACATGAATTAGGTACCTGCTAAGCTACAGTCCAATGTTATGAGACTTAATTTTTGATGAAAGAAGAAATTCTGGTGTATTGTTCTCTGACAGAAGATGAATTGTGAGAGGAAATGCTTGTGATCTTTGAAACAAGGGTATCTCTTTTTCATACTGAAACTCACGCTTGAGCCTTGTGCATTCTTGAACATTGTATGGTTTTTGGTCATCTTCACAATGCTCATGTTTGTCTCTTCAAATCTCAAGTCTTTCTGTAGCTCTTGATGTCACTTCCTTTTCTATTCTGGATTATGGTAAATTGTTTAAGTCTGATGTCCCTTGAAAATTTCCACATATATGGGATCCAGAGTTATGGGGTCTACATTTTCTTCTCATACATAAATGAAAGGGAGTTTTGCTGAGATGTAATATAATGGTGTGGAAAGCTAACTACTTTTCAATTAATGTGATAAAATAGATCCTAGCTTTAGATACATTTTACATATCAAGCTGTTGTATTTAAGCCCAGCTGATAGATAAGCACCACATGACTACTTGCTCACTCCCCTGCAGTGGGATGGGGGAGACAGCTGGAAGAGTGAAACTGAGAATACAGACCGTTTAATAGTAAATCAATAGCTGTATGCTAGAGCAAAACAAAACAAAGGATTAATTCAGCACTTTCCATGAGCAGGCAGGTTTTCAGCTATCTCCAGGAAAGCAGGGCTTCATCACATATAACTTGGGAAGAAAAATGCCATCACTCTGAATTTCTCTTTCTTCCTCTTCCCCCATCCCCTTACATGGTGAGCACGATGTCATATGGTATGGAAGATCCCTTTGGTCAGTTTGGGTCAGCTGTCCCAGCTATGTCCCCTCCCAGCTTCTTGGGCACCCCCAGGCATCCTGCTGGTGGGATGGTGAGAGAAGCGGAAGAGGCCTTGGCTCTGTGTAAGCATTTCTAGCAATGCAAAAACATCTCTGTATTATCAACACTGTTTTCAGCACAAATCTAAAATGTGGTCCCTGCTATGAAGAAAACTATCTCAGCTGAAACCAGCATACACATGTAAAGACTCAACCTCAATGAATTTGAATTTGAGTAGTTGCAGTAGATGAATTGAATACATGGTTCTTTGGGTTTAATAAAGCTAACACAAGAAAATACAGAACAAAGAAGATGGGTTAACTTCTAATGTCAGCATAGGTGGCACGCCTGGATTTTCTGTTGTACCTATGTTGCAGAAACTGTAGGAAGAATATTTTGAGGACTTGAATATTAGATGTACTAGAAGACAGTTACATTTAAATTTATGAAAATTGTGCTGTAAATGGGAATGCTTTGGCAAGTTTTTTCATGATCTTTCTTCAGTCAAGTTTCTCTGAGATGAAACAAGGAATTAGAGAACTTGCTTTACAACCATGCATTGACTTACAATGTTAGGGACTTCTCTGACTTAGCAAACAGAACAATAAGGGAACCTTTGCTCAGTTAAAAAAATTAAATGTGTGTACAGGGAGACATTTTCCTACTTTGTGAGGCCTAGCTGCAGCTTCCTAAGAATTGTGGGAGCTTTGCAATTACTGGAAGTTTTCTGAACGGTTTATTCCAGGTAAAACATGGGTTCTTGGATGTGGGAAGATTTGAGCAATCTTCTTTTGGCCACCTTATATGAGAGGCTGTGTATGGGGACTGTCACACCCAACAACTTCTCTGTGTTAACCCTGTTTCCTGTCCTGCTGCAGGTGGGTAGAGATGAAGGGTTGAAATTAGAAAGGGATGTTTCGGTTTCTGCTTGCCTGCTCCCAACGCCTTTCTTTCACAACTATTGTGACAACAGAGAAGGTGCATTGTTCCTTGTGCTCTCTGTTGACAGTGTTAGGGGCATTTAAAATCTAAGTTATAGTGGTTATTCTCTGTATTACTTTTTAATGATCGCACATGAAGAACACTGTCTAGACTGTTAGCTGTCTTACTGATGAGGACTTTACAAACAGTGAATTGCATATTCCGTAAGGGGATGGCTTGCAAGTGTCTCATTCCCTCTGTCAGTTTTCAGCATCTGCCATTGTAACAACCATGTAGTAACTCTTTCAGGAGGGCTAGGCAGGTATTGCTTCGCTTCCTTCAGTGAAAACAGATAACAAAGCCCATTTTATACTCTAGGAAGAAGACTGAAAAAGGAAAAGCAGTTTGGGAGGAAAACACTAGTAAAGATAATGGAGTTACTTTCAAAGGCTTTCAAGTGCATTTTAGTAAATTGTTTTATAATACAGATCTTTAATGCAAATAAAATCAAGCCAGAAAAGTAATATTAGCTTCCTACTGACTGCTTGGATACCCAGGCTGTTTTATTGATATAGATGACTTTTTTACCTTTTACATGCTTTAGTGGTTGCATATTTAGGATTACTAGAACCATAGGTTTAAGGCTGACCTAAAATCTATTGAAAGTGATGAGTTTTTTCCACTAAGTTTCAAACTAATTTTTACTTCATTTAATTAAGTTAGAAGACGTATTTTCCCTAGCGAAAAATCTATTGCCCTTGTAAATAATAAATGCCTGCTTAAAAATGCAAAAAGATTTCTCACCAAATTTGTTTTGGCACTGTAGACTAAATCTGTTTTGTAGAATGAATTTCTGATAAACAAGCTTTGTCAGCTTCTTACTTATTTAGAGCAAGCAACTTCATCCTTTTTGCATTGGTTTTGCTTTTCCACGCTAGTTTCCTTTGCTTAGTTTTTTTTTCTTGAGAACATGGCAGCATGTATTTAAATAAAGTATTTTCATGTTTTGCTTTGATTTATTTTTTTTTCTTGCAGAGCAGCCTAAAAAATGCATATGGGTTATTAATGTGTGACTCTTGCTCTGACCAGAAAAATACTTGGCTTGTTGTGCTGTTTAAATCTTCTCTGACAAAGTGTCTGAAAAGACTGTGTATGAGTTGTTGTTTTTCTCTCTTACCACTTTCAGTGCTATTTTATGGGACTCTAATTTCAGTTATTTTACCAGAAATATTTTCACTGTCTGTAACTAGGGATTTAGCTGGGGTTACTCTTGAAATTGAAGGACCAAATTACGGTAAAATCCTAGTAAAGAAGGAAACCTTTATTGATGTGTATGTTTGAGAGTTTTTGAGTATCGAGTTTCCATTCTTCTGGTTGAGGAAAGCAAAATATAATACACATACTGGTATTTAAAAACTGTTGGGAAAATTAGATCTCTGTACGCCCACAAAACTTAGTGTATGTTCACTGTTTAAAAATGTTGTTTAAAATTATTTGCATTTAAATAATTAGTTATGACTCAATGCAAATAATAACATGATGTTTTATAATCAACTAATTCTGCTGTCCTTTGTCAAATTGAGGCAATTTAGTAAAGTTTTAACCAGAGCTGTTTTCTAAAAAGTACCATGTAAATACTAAACTTGGGTAAAAATGGTCTATGGACGGAGGCGTTTGTACATTTTCCATGTATAAAAATGTTAACATTGATCATGATTCTTCTGTTTTCTTTTTCTGACAGTAGTTAAATTTTTACCTCCATCAAAGTAAAGCCACCTTGTTTGGTTTTTTTTTGTCAGTCCTATCTCAAACGATGGGTCTTGTCACTGTATTTCAAATACCTTATTTGTTTTCAGTGCCCTAGCTTAATACTTGTGGTGGGAAGTTTCCATTCCTGATATCAAAGGTACCGAAAGATATTCCCTTGACAATTGGCACTTTATTTTCCCTTTAATAATCAACAAAACTTTGAAGTAAGAATATTTTTAACTGAATATCAAGTGAGGAGTGGTTCACTGATCCTTGCTTCTCTGCAATAGTTACTTAAGGTTGGCTTGCTGGAATGCCTTTAATTTCACAGTCATAAAAAAGTTCTTTTTATGTGTCAGTCACTCAGGACCTTGGTCTGTTAGAGCTGAAATGCCTGCAACCCCACAGCTTTCCTCACGGTACCATAGTACCTCTGAAAGATGCCTGCTAACTCATCTGTGTTAAAATACTGAGATCGGTTTCTTATTGCTTAATGAACGGTTGTCTATGTTATCAGGAAGTGTTGATTAGTCTCTGACTGGTTCTGACAGCAGTTTCAAAAATACATTTGCTAGCAAATACTATAAACTCCTCTTATTGTTATACCAGGCAATAACATGGCCCAATATGCAGGAGTTAGCAACAGGTGCTGCAAACCCACACTTTCCTTCTTTATTCTTCATTGTAGAGTAATAAAGTTTTCTACTTCCTCCTGCATGTCGCCTCATCACAGATGGCTATTTTGTTAGACAGTTATCTTTCCCTGCCCCCAAAAGCCATGAACTTGTTATGCCTCCTCTGCTCTTGCAGGTTCCAGACAAGAAGGTACGTTTGTTCACAAAAGCACATGCTGCCTGACTGGATGCCCAGAGCACTGTAAACATCTGTAACTTTTTTTTTCTTTTTGCACTTAACAAAAATTAAAATGGCCCTTTGCATTAGAAATTGGGACTGAACACATCCTTGTGAGAAGGTCACCTTCTACTTTGGTACCCAGCCTGAAAACTGCCCGCTTCCCCTCACCCATCACAGATTTCACAGTAAAGTGAGTAGAAAGCTCTTAAGAAGGTGAAATAAATACTAATATCTAAATGTACTGCTGGTACACAGAGTAAATGTCTCGGTGAGACTGAATGTCACCAAGAGCTGGAAAGCCAATTTTAGAGCTGCTGTTTATTGTCTTTCTCTTTCTTTCCTGGCATTCTTAGTATTTTCTTTCCAGTTCATCCTCTGTTTCTCATTTACTTTTTCCTTCTGTGTTTTATTGCTTTTGAGAACTCCCAGCTGATCCTCCTGTGCTTCAGCTCCACTTCCTCTCACAACTACTTTCCAAAACAGGATCATTGAACAGTTAATGCTGGCACTTAAAATGAGTGAACAACCCAATTAGATTAACCGAGGGTAGGGAAATTCATGCCTGAGACTTTTATTCTCTGCCAACTCAGGAAGACAAAAGAACATCAAACAGCTCCCAAGTTCTGTCAGGCATAGCAGTGCAATGTATAATTGGGACCATAACACCCATGCTGGTGATGATGTCGCTGTTTTCTGCTTTGAGAGGATAAGGCCGCTTGCTGGGGTAAAATTAAATAGAAAAAAAAAAGAGAATTTCATAGGTTTGAGTTTTTGGGGTGAGCAAACTCAAAGATAACTATTTAAGCTTTCCTGGGAGTAAAAGGCAGTAACCAGCTCTTCTGATCTGCTTTACGGATGTTCACCAATTCATCTGTATCTGTGGCTAGCTTCCTATGGATCAAGAATTTGTGGCTTTGCTCCTGAGTAACACAGGGCATTGGAGAGAGAGAGCAGAGTCATTGTTCTTGCTCTCAAAAGATGATAAAACACTAAGATTACTTTTCCATTATTTTCCATTATTTTCCATGTAATGTAATTGATTAGATTTCCAGAAGGAGGGTGATTTCAGCCGTGAAGTGTGGGGTTTCTGTTTTTTCCTAGCCTTCCTGATCAAGCTTCCCATGTTTCTGAAGGGTTTTGCTGCTGTACCACTTATGTGTAAAGCTGTTTTTTTAAAAAAAAAAAAGCTTTAAGTAAAAGTTATTATCAAAGTGTTGGAAAATTAATTTATATGTATTTATCTAGATAGATAGATAGATATTTAAAATAAAATGTGTATATAAACCTACATATTCATCCTCCTCTGAAAAAATGCTTTCAGGAACAAGATTTTAAAAAAAAAAATTGTGTTTGAGATGAGTCCCACTGCCACATAAGAGGTCAACACCATTGCCTTTACCAGCCAGCACATCAACATAGACCAGTCTTCCAGAGGTTTCACACTGAATATGACTTGCTTTTTTCCATTGCTTCTCATTGGCAGAATAAGTTGCTGTCTTAGATTAATAGTTACTGTCAACTATTTCTGTTCTCCATATCTTATTCTTGCCTTTTGCCACCTTTCTTTAGTCCCTCTCTCCAGTAAGGAGATGGCACAATTTATGTCTGCCTTCAGCAGTCCCCCCAAAAATGCAAAGTCAGTTTATTAGTTGCTTTTTATTTAGATGCTCTTTATTTGTGCAGCAAGGCAGCAGCTCAGAGATAGGGAGGGGTCTGTCTTGGGACCGGTGCTCTTTAACATCTTTATCAATGACATCGATGGTGGAATTGAGTGCACCCTCAGCAAGTTTGCAGATGACACCAAGCTGAATGGTGTGGTCGACACCCTAGAAGGAAAGGAAGCCATCCAGAGGGATCTTGACAGGCTGGAAAGATGGGCCCAGGGGAACCTAATGAGGTTCAACACTGCCAAGCATAAGGTGTTGCACTTGGGTCGGAAGAATGCCAGACATAGATACAGACTGGGAGAAGAGCTTCTTGAGAGTAGCCCTGCTGAGATCCTTCTTGGGATTGTGGTGGATGAGAATCTTAACATGAGCCAGCAGTGTGCTCTTGCAGCTCGCAAGGCCAATGGTATCCTGGGCTCCAGCAGAAGAGGGGTGGCCAGCAGGAACAGGGAGGTGATTGTCCCTCTCTACTCTGCCCTCGTGAGGCCCCATCTGGAGTACTGTGTCCAGATCTGGGGCCCCCAATACAAGAAAGATGTGGAACTGTTGGAGAGGGTTCAGAGGAGGGCCACAAGGATGATTAGAGGGCTGGAGCACCTGCCCTACAAAGAGAGGCTGAGGGAGCTGGTCTTGTTCAGCCAGGAGAAGAGAAGGCTGTGGGGGGACCTCATTGCAGCCTTCCAGTACCTGAAGGGAGCTTATAAGCAGGAGGGGATTCAACTTTTTTGAAAGGGTAGATAATGGCAGGACAAGGGGGAATGGATTAAAACTAAAGGAAGGAAGGTTTTGATTAGATACTAGGGGGAAGTTTTTTACAGAAAGAGTGGTGGGGTGCTGGAACAGGCTGCCCAGAGAAGTAGTGGATGCCCTGTCCCTGGAAGTGTTCAAGGCCAGGTTGGATGGGGCCCTGGGCAACCTTGTGTAGATCCAGGCCTGGAGGTTGGTAGCCCTGGCTGTAGCAGGGGGGTTGGAGCTCCATGATCCTTGGGGTCCCTTCCAACCCAGACCATTCTATGATTCTATGACTGTCTCTTCCTTGCTCAGACCAGTTTGTAAGAGATCTCAGGTTTAGCTCTGCTTTTAAGTCAAGAAGCTAGGTTAGATTTTGACTTAAATGTATTCACTCTCACTTTAATTGCATACATTTCTGAATCAGTGGTCCTGAAAATGTGTTTCCCATTGGAATTTTTTGCATATATCTGTATTATTTATTTTCTAAGAAAGGATGGTATGTGAGTCATTGAAAATTTCCCTTCCTACACCTTAATTTCATTATCAAAAGGTGCCATTGAAATTTGTGTGCAATAATACATTCTTGCTGGTGTAGTATTTTTATTCTTGGAGTAGCTCTGTAAGTTTGCATTGCTTTATAAAGCTTTAAGACACCTTAAAAGACCTTTGCACTAGAATTCCTCTAAAGTGATTTCTGATGGTTAGTTTTGCCTTCAAGATATTTAAAATGATAAATATTTGTCAAACAAGACAAATTTTTAGTATTAGTTTCTCAGTAAGAAAATAGTTTCACTTTTCGTTTAATGAATCACTAGTGAACAAATCACGTCACTGGTTAATCATCACAAAAGCAGCCTTCCAACCCACCTGCTGATGGTGCTGCATTAACAGACATCCTGGGTTCTTTGTTAAACTCAAAACTTTTCAGGAGAGCATTATACCTGGGACAATATTTAATTCCTTAAAGTAATTGCTCTTTCCAGTCTTTCCCCGGCACTGATTCAGCAAGGAATGAGGCTGTTAACAAAAAAGGGATGCTGCTAATTCTGAATTCTTCCAATTTTTGTGGAGCCAGTGTAGAAAGAGAGAGCAAGAGACTGCCCTCTAGAGAACAAGAACAGCTCCTGAGTTAGGAGTTGCCTTCAAGAAGAGTCTTTATCAACTGCAGAAGAAGGCTAGAGAAACGAAAATAGCACGTGTGACTAGCCTGGATTTCTAACTCATTAGGAAAGCTTAATTATATCAACATGTTAGAGATTTTTCTGAGATATAAATGCACCTTCCATCTGCACAAGCTTTTCAACCTTATTTTTTAGCTTTTTAGCTTCTAGTCAAAATATCTTCTCCATGAGTGTCTCAATTAATACAGGAATGTCACCATAAACTGTTTCCAAATTTGTTTCTGAGAAAAATGTAGAAATCATTTGCATGGGAGGCAGTAAAATATTACACAGCCTCTTACTGCATGTTGTTCATTTTAAAAGGAATTTGCAAGGAGCTTGGTGCTCTTTCCAGCTTGCGCTCCCAGTTGATAATATTTGGTTTAAATCAGACCCCGAAAGTAACACTTAAAATGAAAGCTCTTTGACACACATGCAGAACACCTACCTTGTAGATCCCTGCTCAGTGTTATTTGATAAATACCAGCCATCACTTGCAAATAAAGCCTAAATTTTCTACTGTAAGCTATGTATGGTGCATTCTCAGTGCAACTGACTGGATACCTGCTTTCACTTGTTGTGTGGAAATACATATCTGTGTATTACATTACAAGTTTTAGCTTTTGATCATGGAATTTTCTGTTCTCTGGGTTCACTTAAAATGACATGTCTTTCAAATACAAGCTGTAGAGTTGTATTCTTTGTATCATGAAGCTTGTTAAAAGTTTTCTCTCACCAAAATGAGCTTACTACAATCCACACTTTGAATTGCTGCCCTGTTAATTTCCTATATCAGAACCTACTCTTAAAAATTATTCCTTTTTTTTTTAAGAATCCAAGGAAATATGTCCCACTACTTTCAGTATGAGAATCTTTTTTTGTCTTCTTTCTGCTAACTCTTCAGTAGTTGTTTCTAGTTTGTGGTTGCAAAAGGCTGCAATTACTGGTTGAAAGTGTGATTCTGCAGAACTGCCTTTTGTTTGGTAGGTTTTTTTTTTTTTTATTCTCTGACATGCTGCGCTTTTACCTGTGGATGTTTCCACTCTTCTACATTTTTTGTGTAGCTTTTGAGCCCACGCTTTTCCTGCCAAGTCAAGTTTTATTTCCGAAAGTAACCTCGCTATATTCAGATGCAATTTTGTCATAAATAAATTTCATTTCCAGTTAATCCACATTGATGCGATTTAGCTGCATTACTTAGTTGCCTCCCATAACTCAGGGGCCTTATGGTGCAGCTGATTTCACATAAATAAAAGTGGGTTGTTTCCTGACTATGAACTTCTAAATATCATTGAGTGAGTCACTCAGAAATTTCAAACACCCCATCAGTTTTGGAAGAGCAGGCGAGAGAAACTTATATTGTTAGAGCAAGCAGTTCTGCTGGAATTAAATGATTTATGAAAGTGGAGGTGATTTATGAAAGTGTGAAGTTTTTCTGATACGGGGTATTTTAAGAAAAACTGGCAATATAATTTCAGGGACAGCAGAATGGATGGACCAAAATTAGTAATTGAAACATTTAATTAATAAGAAAGCTTGCTGTCATATTTGGAATTATTTTTGGTTTCAATCTTTAACTGTATAGCAATGAAACATAAAAACTGGAAATTAAAGTAAGGCTTTTCAGCTAGCCCAAAATAAGATATTTTTGGTACAGAATTACAAATTTAATTATTTGCGATTGTCCTGCAAAGCTCATCTTTTATAATTCATCGCCTAAATTCTCCCGTTCTGTAGATTTGTTGTGTTTTGTCTGGTATTAAATAGAGACCTGTCATGTTTCTTGGAAGTATGTAGAAGGGTGTCACCTCAGTTGTCCTGGGAAAGAACCCGGAAGGTAGGAAGGTAGTGCCTTTTGGATTGAAAGATGAAGTATTCTATTTCAAAGTGCTCTACTTCTGTCCCCACGTAATTAACACGCAACTCAAGTGAGTATGGTGAAAAAACAGAGTCTGTGTCTTGGCACTAAGCACACAGTGCAGTCAGACTGACAAATGACATCACTCTGGTCACCTGCTGGGCAGTTATGCGCTGACCTTAATGACTGCAATTAGCAAAGCCAACTATTCCAGAGCCTAGGCTGTAGCTTATAAAAGTATAATAACTTTATCTTCAAACCGTTGGCTCAGTAAAGCATACTGAGTTACGGGTGGTCTCCATCGAGGTTCCTTTCATTTTAGGAGACAACTTAGCATTGGGAGCCATCATGGTTAAATGGAACTATTAGTCCCTCTGATGTAGGAAGGGACCTAGGAAAGATCATGTTAGGTTCAAGTAATTGATGAAACTCACTGAATCTGAAGATTGTTGCCCAGTTACTCCTGCAACTCATTGCAGGAGTTGAGGCAAGATTTGATGTTTCATTTAGATGTAGCCAAAGGTGGCTGTGTGTATCTCCAATTTTCTGTTACTTCACTAAAGAACGTACAGCGTCCTGTACTGAATGTTTCCAGCTACTCAGTTGTGCTTCCTCACAAACTCTTTCCCAGTCTTTTTAATTTCTACAGTCTAGATGTGGATCACAGCCATAGGAAAATCTACTTCCATTCCTGATTTTCACAGTGGTGGTATAATGGAATCCTTTTCTCTGCTTTTTAGCTTGTCCCTAAAGAAAATGAGAGATGCTTCAGTGGTTTTTTTTGTTATGCATTTATAGGATCCATTTTCTAATGAATGAATGGCTTCAGTTCCTCAGGTTATCCATCGTGCACCGTGCCACTTTCTTTTCTTAGTAATTTGTTGAAATTCCCCTTCCTCCCTCAAGAATTCTCAGACATCTGCCTTTTCCCTTCTCTGGGCTGGGAACTTACTTTATCCTAGTATCTTACACTTTGACCTGCTTTTGCTTGGGTGGCTATGCTGACCTTTTTCTATTCACAAATTTTTCTGCAGCAAATTTTGTTGGGGCTTCATGTATTTTTAGGTCTAAGTTAATTTGCTACATCTGGATCAGTTTTGCAGGGTTTGTTTTTGAGAGTGCACCTCAATGGAACGTAACTAAGCCCCATGTGGTGGTTTGGACCTAACCAAAGGCCAAATACCCACCAAGTCGCTCGCTCACTCCCCCCTTCAGCCGAAAAGGGGGAGAAAATAGATATTAGGAGGCTTAGGACTTGAGATAAGGACAGAGGGCTCACTCTGCAATTAGTGCAATGGGCAAAACAGACGCAGCACAGAATAAAGGAAAGAAAAAGGTGATTTATTACTACTTACTACAACTACTACACCCAGTGAACCGGAACGAGATAAGAAGCGGCCAGGTCTTCAAGCACCTTCCCCCCACCCCTCCCTTCTTAGCAAACTTAAAACTCATCCCGATTTTACTCCCTTCTTCCCCCCCCAACATGGCGCGGGGAGGGGCAGGGAATGGGCAGTGGGGTTCCGGTGATTCCCAACAAGCTGCTTTTCTTCCCCAGATATTACCACTTCTACTTCCTCCCCCCACCCCTCGCCTCTTCGCACTCATGACTTTAATCAGAGATTCGCTCCCTTCTTCCCTCCCGTTCGCAGTACAGGGGGGGCAGGGAATGGAGAGTGAGGGGTTTCAGTCCGTTCCTCCCAAGCTGTCTTCCATCTCAGCTGGGGGGGGGGGGGCATTCCACATACACACACCCTTCCCCTGCGGCACCGTGGGGTCCCACCCACGCGAGAGTCGTGTCCACGACCTTCTGCAGCGTGAGTCCTCTCTATCGGGGAGTCATCCCCTCACCACAGGCCTCTCAGCAGGACTCTCCCCTCCATAGGGTGCTGACGTCCGGGTCCAGACCCCCCGGCCTGGTCACCCGCAAAGTCACAAGTCCCTTGGCAAACCTGCTGAGGCGTGGATCAATCTTCACAGGGCATAGTTGTCTCTGCTCCCCGTCCTCATCCATGGGCTTCGGGGGGACACCCGTTTCACCATGGACTCCACCACGAGCTGCAGGGGAAACTTTCTCTTCGCATTCTTCATCCCCCCCCCTCCTGCAGGCCTGGCCTTGGAGTCCGTGCAGCTTGTCACATCTTCTCACTCCCGCTCCGGTGGCAAAGTGCGCCTGCCAGCAGTTTTTTTTCTCCTATATGTGATTCACAGAGGCGCTATGACCAGCTCTGATAGGCTTGGTCTCAAATTTGGCCTTGACTGTACCAGTGTTTTTCAAAACATGGGGCTTGCAGAAAGCTGTAACTGCAGCCTACAAGAGCCACTGAAGCAGCAGTTACACCAAACTACAACACCCCATTTGATAAGAATAATTTAGTTGGTAGGTGCTGTCATACATACTCCTTGCATCAGCAGTTTAATTTTATATTTTATAGCTCCTGAGTAATTATATTTACAATCTCTTTTAGAACATAATATGAAGTTCCTAATTTTCATTTTTGAATCAAATGCAAATAGAAAAAAAAAAATAATCACCGAACACCTCGTAGGAGAAAACATCAGGCTACCTGGGATAGGTTAAAGTATCTTAAGCCAGATTTTAGAAATCCATCACTAAAATGATAAAGTTATGAAAGGTGCCACTAATTGTAACCTTCTGCATCATCGAGGCTGTACTATTGAAGTACACTGTGGGGAAACATGGTGGTTTCTACAGAAGAGGAGTCTTAATACATTTTTGTACTTATTTTTTCAATAATTTAATTCTGTAGAGAACAGAGAGGTAGAAGATGTTTACAGTCTACATCAGATGAAGAGAATTCCTTTTGTTAGAGATATCCTTTTTGTTTGAGATATCTCAAATGATGTGATACAGCAAGCAGAAGAAAATATATTATGAGATACAAGAACAACGTACCAGACATTTGCATTATCTATAGATAATGAATAAAAAATGTTGACAGCACTTCCATTTTCTATTTCAGCTGGTTTTAAGGGTTCATTTACAAGGAGCTTTCTGTCCCATTTGGCTGACAAATACTGACGTCTGAATCTTGATGCAATTGGCATCTTCTCCTCTTACTAAATCATTCATGAATTTTGCACTCCTTTTAGTCTCTTTATTCTGTCAATGACTTTGTGGTAAAAATAGAAATAAAGCCTTTTGATTTCAGGGATTTGATGCATGTGTAGTTGATGCAGATCATTAGCTTTTTTAAAATGCATAAATAGTAGACCCTAATTTTACTGTCTTCAGGCTTTTAATCTTTTGGTGGTGTTCTTGCTGTTATTTTAAAGGAATTACTTATTAATTACTTTTTTCCTACTGAATGGAATCAATATTTCTACAATAATAGATAAAAACCTACAAAACAGGACTAGTTAAATTATTAGCTCACAACATAAGCAATTAATAAAAGTAGGGTTATTCAACTTTCAGGGGAAAAAAGATTATATATGGTAATGTTAAACACTACAGGGAGCTAAGGAAAATGAGAACTGCCTCACAACTCCTTACATGATCTTCAGTTGAGAGGATTATTTTGTGTTTATAACTAACTAGAGGAACTTAATGCTTTAGGATGCATGCTGTATAAGAGCTATGGAGCTAAAAGTTGGGAAAAATGTTAACCATAAGAAAATTTGTTGCTGCAGGTAAGCCTATTGCAGTGTACAAATCTTTCTGCAGAACTAGCAAAAGCAGAGAAACACAGGGAATGTGGTAGTGTGTGCATCTTTATAACTTTTTTTTTCTTTTTACATAAACTTAGAGAGATTGTAATAGGAACAGTGAATTGCTGATCTTTCCTAACTTGAGTCTGGCTGAGCAGTTGAAGGAAAAAAGACCTTGTTTACATCAAACATTTCTTACATTGAAGAAACCCTTTTGGGCCCTGAAAAAAAATCCTTGGCAAATAAGACACACCTTCTGCCTTGCACTTTTCTGCATTCCAGGAGCTTTAGAAATACAGCATCTGCACCACTGGGGCTTTGCACTGAATCCGTGTAAGAGTTGCACTACTCATAAAAAACTTGTTCTAGGATGTCTTAGCAGGGGTTGTCTTAAAGTTACTTCGTAAAAATAAGTAGATAGAGGCACCAACAGATAGATACCATACAAATCATGCCAGAGTGTAGCAGTATGTAAAGTTTAGTTTGAAGTCAGTTGGCTTTTAGATTCCAAAAGTATTTTGCCCTCTTCCATTTTTTAAACTGCTTATCATGATTGTTTGTGTGGAAAATTGAACATGTTTGCTTTCTTGTTTAAATGTATGTTTACTGCTAAATGAGTTTAAAATGCAAGTCAAGAAGTGAAGATGCTAACGTAGCAAGAAAAAGAGCATTTAGATTAGGTTGCAGGTTTTTGCTCTTCAAGAACAGGCAGCTGCTCCTTAGTGATTTTTCTTTTTATAGATTTGAAAGAGAAGAGATGAGCAAACTCCAATGGAAAAACCTTCATTTGAATGGTATGAGAGCGTCTTTCACAGCAGAGGAAGCAAACTGTTACGTGAACTGTGTTCATTTTACTCAATATTTCTTTGATGAGAACTTGCCCTTCATTTGAAAATCTGTAAAACATTAATACAACTTACCTCCTACAGAAAAAAACTGTAATAAGTGATGGTAGTAACTTATTTTGGGGTTCAAAGGACCTGATCTACTTAAGGCAATTGAAATGCTTCACTTGTTTTTGGATTAGGCCTGTGCACAGGAACAGGGTGTAGGAGGCACATGTTCTAGAGTGCTTCTGGAATGAACTTGAATAACCACAAGGATGTGGCTGGAAGATAAGAGCACTCCTGTCTTCTGGAAACTTCTCTCTCCCAGTTTTCTTTGCTTTATGTTGAGGGTCAGTAGCTCACAGCTACATTGATGCTAGAAGATGATGTACTGGAAAAACCAACAAAGTAGTGATGCAGTGAAATGATATGTCATCTGCCAAGATGTTACTTCAGCTGCTTGATGCTGGATTGTATGATTTCACCACCACCCTCCTTCGGAAGTGTAAAAGCACAGGAGAAGGGGCATATAGCCAATACTCTTTTTGTTGGGCTATTTTATTTTAATTTGCACAATTAGAAGATTAGGTCTCTAAACCTTTCCCGTATATATCTAGAGACTCTAGAGAAGTATTGTCCTTTTCTCACTTTACCTGTTCGGGTTTTTCCCCTTTCTTACCATCTCCTTCACTGTCATGTATGTTTTCATAGCTCCTTTGCAAACTCGTTTGTCTCTCCCTCTGGTTTCTTTAGTGTCACGCTGTGGGAATCGTTCCATGATTTTGATAATTTTTGGCACACTTTTGCTGTGCCTATTTTGTTTCTACCATCTCATTTTTGAAGATAACTGGAAACAGTCAACCTTCTAGGCAAGGTGACATCATGGACGTAAATACACTGTCATAAAGATGCCCTCTGTTTTGTGCTGTGATCTTTTTCTAAAATTTTTAATTTTTAATATTGTGTTGAAATACTTGGCTACCATTGAATGCTAAAGTGATATCTGCAGAGGCCTACCAACTGGAACCACGTTTTGGAGTGCAAACTTACATACACCTAATTAGAGCTGCAGGTTTTCTTTGGATATGGCTTCCCGTGCAGAAATACTATGCACGTGCAGATATACTGCCCTTGTTGTGTCCACCTTAAGCTTGTTCATCTGCCTGTAGAATAAAAATATCTATGGCACAGTATCATGCCCTGTGTGTGAACAGAGAAATATGCAGTGCTTATTTATAATTTTCCTCAATTTTTGAGAGAACTGAAAACATAAAGCGATTTTAAATGTAGTTTATGTCACTACATGAAATGTTGCATTTTTAATTTGTTAGCAAGTAAGATAGGAAAAAGCCCTGAACCTGATATAGGAGATCTCTGCAACTAAAAGGCAGTTTCTAGCGCAGATGTTCTCACCTGTTGCTGTCTTAGCTCTGAAGGTGACAGCTGAAAACTATGTGTAACTTTGAATACAAGTGTTAATAACAACTGAGACAGTAAAATGTAATTATTGCATGTTATTATACTATCACCTGTGCAGCTGCGAGGCGTAGACTGAATATTTTGCCACGTTCAATTAGAAGATAAAAGTAGAGCTGCAGAACCGAGTCAGTTAAACGAGAATTTAAATCACAGTGACTGAAGAGGCAATTGTAAAGTCATCCCACATCCTAGCCAGCAAGACATGCTTCAAGGTTAGCAAAGCGTGACTTTTTCTGATCACCAAACCTGGTAGTTCAGATGCTATCTTGAGCGAGTGTTTGGCCTGTCAGGCCAATATGTCATACCATTCCTTAATGCTGCTTGAGAAGTGGTAGTCAGGGGAAGGTAGAGCAGAAGAAAACTCTACCCACCATGTTATCAGCACTGACCATTTGCATTCAACTTGGTGCTTGTCATACTCCTTGCTTTGTCATCCGGTCTTTAACCAACACTCCAACCAGCTTAGGGAAGTACGTCTACCTTATCAGTTTGATACGTGTTTCATTGCAAATGGTTCCTGAGAGGTTGCAGCACCTTCTGGTTTAAGATCCAAGCCATAAAGCAGTGACATTGCCAACTAACTTCTGTTCTAGAAAATAAATCAATTACAGTGATGGTTGATGACCTTTTTCTGGCAAGAAATGATATCAATGTTAAGACTCTTACCTTTACGTTGTAAAGGCATACACTGGTCCTGTGATTGTTGTTCCTGTGATCAAGTAGCCACTGGCCTCATGGGAGATTGAGGTTTAAAAGCTCAAAAGTGAGATTTTAGAAGTTGCTTAGAACTCCAAAATTTTAGCTGTGTCGGATGACATTTTCTATATTATCTATCTTTGACTGACTAAATGAATTTCTGATAAAATAAAGGATCAGTTAAAGTAAATTAACTGAAAACATTACCTAGAAGGTCTTTATGGACAAAGAAATCCATGCATTTCTATCTTCATGACTTAGATATGCCTCCTGTGTAACACACGCTGTTCAATCCAGTAATCCTTGTAACACATCTGTAACTTCTGTTTTAAGAATGATGTGCTTCTCATCTACTGATTTATAAATTGACACTAAGTAATTAGCACTCTCTGATACAAGCAAATGAGTTTCTGACATGTTGCTGTAGTGCTGGCATCCAACAACTCCAGTCACTTCTGTGGGATTCGCAGGCTAGTTAAGGCTGAAAGGCACCTCTGTAGAGTGCCTGGTCCAACCCCTCTGTTTAATCAGGGCCAACAAAGCTGGCTGCCCAGGACCATGTCCAGATAGCTTTTAAATGCCTCTAAGGATGGAGACTCTAAAGCCTCTTTGGGTAGCCTGTGCCAGTGCTCTGTCACCCACACAGTTAAAAAAAAAAAGTGTTTCCTGATGTTCATACAGAACCTCTCTTGTTTTGTTTGCGTTGATTGCCCTTTGCCCTGTTGTTGGGCACCACTGAGAACAGTCTGGCTCCCTCTTCTTCATTCCTTCCATCAGGTATTTATACACACACTGATAAGTTCCCTTTCAAGCCCTTTCTAGGTTGACAGATACAACTCTCTCAGCCTTTCCTCATAGGAGAGATGCTCCTGTCCCTCAATTGTCTTTGTTTTCCTTTGTTGGACTCATTTCCCAAAGTCCTTATCTTTCTTGCAGCCTCGTTTCTTCAGAATTGTTTATCTATTTTCACTCTCTTATTTGACAGTTAAGTGGTATATTGTAATGAGTGCTCTTTCAGGTCACCGCTTGCTTACTGCAAGCCCAATTCTAGAATCTCTACTAGTTTTACTTTGATGGTGAGCGATGACTAAAGTTGGATTGTCCTTTCTACAGCTCTTCAAATGCCTATCAAGTATAATGGAAAAGTACTAGTCTTAAAATTGGGGTTTTGTGTTAATCAGGGCACAGCAATCCAGACTTGAAACTCGAGAGTGTCTTTTATTTGCTGTAAACAAAGGATTTGGACAACTCCACCCAGCTGATGTCAACTGAAGGAAAACAATGCTGTCCTATATAAGACTAGGCAGCAGTCCTTTATTTTATCAGAGAATACCAGCTTCCTTTACCTAAGGAATCCCTCCCACTCTGTAGACTGTGACCTAGAAGCAGCACCCATACCCTTGCACCCACAGCACCACCGTTCCCTGCCCTTTTCTGATTCCCACTGTTAGTGCTTATGTGTATCGCATAGCTGGGTATTGCTGCCTGGGTCCAGTGCACCCACATTCAGCTTTAAGGTTTTCTTTTGTGTTTAGCACTCAATGAAACTTATTGATGGAAATTATAAATAAAAGCAATAACTTAATAGATCTTTATTTTTTTGGATGTTATTTGAAACACAAGTACACTTTTACATGCTCCAGAAAACAATAAAGGTAAACCTTGAACATATATGTGATGCAACCCCCTAAATGCAAGCAAAAGCTGAAAGGAAAATCATATTCAGGAAATTTCTGTCTTGTTCTCAGGTGGAATATTGAAAAAAATCTTAACACATCTACTATAGAAATGTTATTAATCGGGGATAGTTTCAGATCACAGAGTAGTGATAGAGATTTCAAATGTATATTCGGTGCCATATCCTCACTTTAGAAATTAAATAAAACCTTAAATTTTGGCCTTCAGGACACAATACTCCAGGTGTAGGAGGTGGAACTTTGATGTACAAGTCACAGTGAAATGCCTCTTATTGGTGTGTAAAAATTGGAAAGTTTCTCTCTTTTTAAACTAGTTTTTTCTGTCACTTTCTGAAACTTCCTTCCTTCAGTTAGTAAGGGACAGACTAACTCTATTAATAGCCTAGTATTGGCTTTTTATTTACAACCTTGGTGACACTGCCCTAGGGACTGATTTATTCTGATCAATTGTCAACAGCATGATACTGTAAGTAGTGATGTAACATAAAATAGAAACCGTTTTCAGCCTCTGTGTGAGCTTAAGAAATTATGCGCATAGTATTCTTTTCTATGAAGTAATAGCTCGTCCTGTAACAGCTGCAAATCTTAGAGTGATCCAGCCCAACCTAGTCTGCTTGGTCATTACAGAGAAATGGAAACCACTCAGAGGGCTTGGACTCAGAAATCTACCTTAGTGGAAAGGGAATCTCCAACAAAATTATCTTCCCCTGTAATGCCACAGCTTTTCTGAGCCTTTATGTGACCTATATGATATGTCTGGCATAGCTGTCAGGTGGAAAGGTCTTAAACTACTTGAGGTTTTGCATCTCAGACTTCTGTGGATCAGTAACCCATTACTGAAAGCAGAAGGACTAAGAACATAGTCCTGAAAATAGGTACTGAATTGTTTAAAGGTCTCCTTAATAACTAAGCAATTTCAATCTACGTCAATATCCAGTTTTGATGACTTTGTATTTTACAAAGAGTGTTTTAGCTCAGAGACAGACAAAAGTAATTGCAGCATCACTACGAGAGGGAGAGATCGGAGTAGTGCTTTCAACATCAGGTACGCTTAAGCAGACATGGCTAAAGAAAAAATTAATCTGGATTTACTTAAATGAAGTGTTAAAGGCAGAAGTATACTCAGTGAATAAAAAATGGCATAATAGTAAATTCACCAGTAGAGTTGAGGAATGTTTTATCGCCACTGTTTTGGTGCCCTGAGCTGAGATACAATCCATCTAGAAGACTGTAAATCCACGTTGCAAAAAGTTCCCTGTGAATGTTCCCCTGGAGACCTGCCTGACACTTTTTCTTCCAGTGTTGTCCTCTCTCCACACCAGCTGTGTCCTGGAAGCTCTTTGTCCTGGTCACCTGGTCAGTGAGATTTCCCCAATCATGGAGTCCAGTGAGCCATGGTCTCTGCTCTCTTGCTCTTTCTGGGGTTTTTTGTTCTCTTTTTTTTTTTNTGTCTTGTAAGCTTAACTGTCTCTCTGTTCTTGGTGCAGGACGAAGAGATGATACAAAACATAATGACTTCCCTTGCATCTTTCTTAATGCCTTCACATTTTTTTAAGACACTCTTTGACCTCACCATCTTGGAAGTCCAGAAGTCCAAGGAATACTATGCCTAAGCTAATTGTGGAGCAGGAATGGCAGAGCTACTCTGTAGCTGTGACTGTCAGCACCCAGCTTTCCCCACAAATTATTTCCTAGTGAGAGGCAGGCTAAATTAGCTCAGTGTCGCACCAGGGTGGTTTCAGTGAGCTGGGGACCTGAGCTAGAATTCTTGCCTGTCACTGCGCCTTGCCTGCTCAGAATGAGTTCACAGTTCTTAGTACTGTGCTCTTGTGCATGTTGCCCACACTTAGGGTAATGAGGTGTACAATTAGGTTATACATCCTGGGTTTGTGCATCTGAGAGTGGCTATTTTCCACACAAACATGCACATGAAGCAGATTTAAATCTGTGTTAACAACAGTTCCATGGCACGCAGTATAAATCTGAGTCCTTGCTCAGCTCTTCCCCCCCTGCCACAATCTAATCACGTTATATTCCACTATTGCTTTTCACAGTTAACATCTCTTGTAGCATCACAGCAATTCTGTATCGGTGTCTGCCTTAAACCTGGAATATACATGTGTTTCAGAATCTCTAAAATAATACTATGGTGCAAAAATTATAGTAAAGCTTTTCTGTCTTTTACGGTCTTGTGTACTGGTGTCTCATTCTTGCTCTAATAGCAAGGATGGAATTTCATGGCAAATGTGGATTTTTTTCCATATAAGCGTAAAAGTAGTCTGTTTATGCAGAAAAGTGGCTTGGCAACCTTTGCAATATCAGTTTTTAGGACACTTTCAAGTATTTGCAGTGCAATGTGGAATATGTCACTTCTACCATTTATTAGCTTTTGTGTCTTTATATCTGATGACCTTACCATGTGTCTGTGTTTCCTACTGTCCTGTATGGATATAACTGCAAAACAAATGCTGGGCAAATGAGTCCCACCAGGTGCATGGAGGTAGCTAATGCAGTATGTTTTGCCTTCTCTCCTATTTCTATCAAAAGTATCTCTCCATGGGCAGGCAGGATATAATTGTTCCTCTTCCTTGCCTCATCTCCCAGAATCTTCCAATAACGAATCTGTCCAGCTTCTCAGAGCAGTTGCTTCTTATAAGTAACATCTTCATTACAGTGAAGGAAAAGCAAGTAGCAGTTCTGTCTAGAGTAGTCTTGCCTCGAAACTCAAAGACTCTCTTTCAAATCTTTATCACATGCCTTTTGATTGGAAGAAAATACAAGGTATGCATTAAGGAGAGCACATTCTTTGAAATTCACAGTTCTCTGAGGTGGTTTTCAGAAATTTTCCTGAGTGGTTTTTAGAAAGCTTTTGTCATTGCACCTAGTGGTAACCAAGTATTTCCAACTCCTTGTGATTCTAAAACACTGACTTTTGTCACATCCTAGAAAATCTCCAGAGTTCCCCAGAATTTTCTTTTGCAGGGCATGTACAGTACTTTCTCCTCTTAAAAAAATCCAAAATGACTTGAAGTCACAATGATGACTGCCAATATGTTTAAGTGTCTATTCCTAGTATTCACATCTAAACTTTCTAGCCAATTTTATTCTTGAGAGTATACTCTTTCAAATGGTGTCTACTTCTTCAGAAAAAGAGAATGTGAAGTAAGAAATTTTCTTTCATGCTGAATTAAGTAATTTTAAGAACTGCAGTTCTTTGGTTCAGAAAACAATTCAACTGAAACGGAAAATAATTTGATTTCTGAAGCTGAAGAGTTTACCTGGTCCTCTACTCAATGTCATTATGACCAAGAATATCATGTCTTCTCTAAATTAGTTTAAAAATCCTCTGGATTTTTCCTGTGATCTTAGGTCTGAGTACAGTAGTGTAAAGTACAATATCATATTTGCTTAATCAACGTGCCTATTAAGAGATGAGTCATCTGTGGCCTCGAAAGGGCATACAAAGAAAGATGTTAAGTAAGGCCCTTTAACCTATCATGAAAAAATACAAGTACCCACTGTCTTGAAAGTAAAATTAGCAAATTAAGAATTAGATACAAACGCTTAACAGAAACCATAATTAGGCATTGGAGCAGAATGATGTTTTAAACTCAGCATCACTTAGATTATTTAATCAAGACTTCTCCAGCTTCACTAGAAATTGGGTTAAGTCAGATGTTATACAGATGATCTGTCAAATTCATGTTATTTTACTTTGAAATTCCAGTAGTCTATTTGCCATGTTAAAATGTGCTGCACGTGATTCTATTTTGCAAAAAAGAAAAAAACCTGTAGACACAGAATTATGCAGGGAGTATTTTACAGGGTCCTTCCTTGCTCATCAGCTCTTACGTTGCCTGGAAAGCTTGGTAGCAGTGAAAAATTTGCTAGTGTATTAAAACGTGGATGATAGTTCAAAAAAATCTGAAGTAAACAAGATACAATTCAGTAAAGTTGCAGTAGACTTTTCAAATGCTAATATGCATTAACTAGGCTTCTTTTTGATGCAAAAAAGCACAAAGTAAACACACAGTATGAGACAGCTAACAAAAATATTGTTCTTCCAAGTGTAGGAGTCCGAAATGAAAGTTATCTGAATAAGAAGTCTTTTTTTTTTTAAACAGGAGATCTGATGTTATATACTTCACCATTATTAAAATACATAACTGATAGAAAACTTATATATGCACAGAGTCGCAGAATGGTTGATGTTGGATGTGAACTCTGGAGGTCCAAATCTGCTCAAGTAGGGCCACCTAGACCCGGTTGCCTGGGACCATTTCCAGATGGCTTTTGAATATCTTCAAGGATGGAGACTCCACAGCCAATCTGGGTAGCTCATGCAGTGCTCAGTCACCCTCAAAGTTGAAAGTATTTCCTGCTGTTCAGACAGAAGCTCCTTTATTTCACTTTGCACCTCTTGCCTGTGGTCCATAAAAAAAAAAGTCACTGGGTACTGTGAAAAGACCCTGGCTCCATCTTCTTGCCCCTGCCTTCAGGTATTTATATCTATGTTGATGAGATTTTCCCAAGTGTGAACAGTCACACTCTCTTAGCCTTTCCTCTCATGTAAGATAGATGCTCCAGTCCCTTAGTCATCTTCCTGTCTCTTAGTTCAACTCTTTCCGGTGTGTTGGTGTCTCTCTTCTACTGGGGAGCCTAGAACTAGACCCAGGTGTGGCCTCACCAGTGCTGAATGGAGGGGAAAGATCACTTCCCTCAACCTGCTGGCCAGGTCACCATCAGCTGTCTTTGCTGCAAGAGCACGTGTCTGATTAGTGTTAATGTTTGCCGTCAGTAAGCAGGGAACTACTGCATAGCTGATCTGAAATCTGATGTAATAGTGAATTATTGTTTGAGCATGTAACCTTCTGACAGCAGTCTGCTGAAATATAATCTCTGCACAGAAGGAAATGCAGATGAGTATGTTTAATCTTCATTTTGTTTTCTATCTGTACAGTCTTGGTTGCATTGCAATAAAGACTGAATTAAGCAGTAAGATCCACTTAGGAGTAGTTATTTTTTAGTCCTTATCATGATAGATAAGTTTGGGTATTTAAAAAAATAACACTTGTATGGCAACAGCGCACAGCAAATGCCCTTATCGTTTTTCTGGTGACATATCAAAATCTGTTGCAGTGAGCAAAACCTGATCATGGATGGCCTTAGAAACCAAGGAGGGGATGTTGAAAAGAAACAGCTTGGGTGGGGGAAGAAAAAAGGGAAAATAAACTCTTTCAAATCAGCTCTTTACCATGAGTGACAAACAGGTTGTCATTAAATGACAAGCATAAGGACCTATTTCAACTTCTATCTATTAGCTTCCAGACATTTTTCAACCTATCAGCTACTGTTACAAATTAGAGGCATTATTAATTCTACTGCTTAGTTAAAACCCTGTCCCCAGAAAAGAGATTTCAAGAATTTTTTTGGTAGGTATGAAATACCATTCCTGTGATGCCAATTGCAGAAGTGGGCTCTGAGTTAAACCTATGCTATAAGAATGAGATTATCCTTTCCCAAGCATAATGTCTATGATTAAGAATGAGTTAAAATTAATTTTTGCATAATTAACCAGTATTCAAAAGCCCTCTGCAAAAGAAGAAAACGTTATCTTTTGTGGTAGGATAATCTTGGGAAAAAACTTATTCAGAGAAGGAATAAATCCCCCAAAACCTTTGTTAGTTGGTGGTTTTTCATTTCAATGAGTCCAAATTTCACAACTTCCTGATCACATTTTAAAGTATAGTTTGAATTTACTGCACCATAGGCAACTAGTAACTGGCTGTGCCATAACTTGCATTAAGAGGAATGAGGTGTGGACTAGCAGCCTGCCTAATGCAACCATTAGTTACTTACTGATACAGGTCCTTAATTTCCACATGGTCTGGGACAACTGCTTAGCACGTCTGCTCCTCTCTTCCGCATAAAAAGGAAAGAGTTGGTCCATAATTTTTCCCTTACCAGACATTAACAACAGCAGGCATCCACACTAGTACATCATTTCATATGTGCAAGTGACTACAGCCTGGCTGGTTCAGTATGTAAAAAACCCCTGCATCGCAGCCCTGTGCACTAACTTTTTCAGAGATGCAGAAATCCTACGTTAAAGGGACGTGTTGTGAGAGGGATTCTTTTATTAAAAAAAAAACCCACATCAAAACTTTTAACATAGTGCTTTTATTACACTCAGACCATTTTTTAGTATTTTAAAGTGTAGATAAGATCACTGTATTTTGAAAAGGTTGACTGGCATGCATTTTCATGGAAAATGGGGAGAAGAGTAGCCACAGCCCTAGTTTTGATATTAAGGCAACAGTGATTATCACTCCAAACTTTTTGCTATTTTGTGCTCCTTGAAATATATTTTTACATTCAGATACCTCTAAAATTTCTGCTGTACATCCATACAACAAGGTAGTCATTAAACATTGAACAGAATATTGTTTGAAAGCCTGAGCTGTTGCAGTAACAGCTTACCATTTTCTACCACTAAGGAGGATCATGTGGAGTTTTTCTTGCTCCTTCTTTCAAACTCTTAATAAGAGCCTTTACTCGAAGAGGAGATGATGAAGATCTGCCCAGCAGTGTGGGTAGAAACAGCACTGCGTGCACTGTATGCTTCTAATGCTGTGGTAGGAGGTCTACCTTCTGCTACCTGGTGTAGCTGTTCTCCAGATGCCACATCCAGCAACTCCTTGTTTGGTTGGGGAGGAGGTTCTGGCTGGCTCTGGTGAATTAATTGTTTCTTTACCAAAGACAGCAGTGTATACAGGTACAGGAGTTAATTTCTCAGGGAAATCATGTCTTAATGGTTTTGTGGTCTGTTTTGTTTTCACCATGGAAGCAGAAGGGAGCAGAACCTGCTTTGTTATTTGTGATTTATCATTAATCTACAGTCAAGGTCTCTCTGTCTTTCTGAAATTGTTTTGAAATCCATTGCAGTGAAAACGCAAGACTCGTAGAGACAGATGCTCTGCCTAAGTTCATACGTGACAAATTTAAATTTTGCAGTCTTGTGAGAAGTTGTTTGCCTTGAATGATTGATTGTTTGTAAATGTGATTTCAATAGAAATCCATTAGTACTTTAATCCTGTAGACGTAAGTGAATATTTCATTATTTTGCTATGAAATCAAGTTTACAAGATCACATTTTGTCCACTTTCTCTAAGCCATCAGTAACACCCTTCCTTACATTGTGAAGGATTCAGAATATGACCAGAGATTTACAGGAAAACAAGTGCATGCTCATTTTTCCTGCAGTCTATTCTGGGATAGGTGTCATGGGCAGCATAGACTCCATCAGCACACTGAGCATTTAGTCATGATGTAGCACAAAGTGCAGGCATATGGTGACCTTCAGTGTTACCCTGTTTCAGTGATCAGGGATTGGTGTTTACCAAGAGCTTGAAGCGACGGACTCTCTTTCTGTGTTATGTGTATCTATCTATACATAATTTCTGCAGACATTTATTTTGCTTCACCAGTAACTAATGACAACACACAGAAGGATCTGTCTTTGACAAACATCAAAAGCAATATGTGCCCCATATGCATCAAACTTGCAGGCTAAAGCAAAGCCTTTAGCGTGACTTTGGCAGTCATTTTTGGCAGAAAAATTTCTCAAATCATAAGATGCCTGAAAGTTAAATATATTGATCCTGTTAGAGAGCTTTATGGCAAAGAATATGAGGTCTTGGGAAGCGTGGCATGTTGTGAAGTAATATATTTTGCTGGTAATTGTTGAAAATACCAAGTATGTTGCATGCATTAAGGAAACAGGATCACAGAAGGCTTCCCGCTATGGAAAACTGAGGTTTATGGACAATGTACTACTTCAGCCTTACTTGACAGACAGCATTACTTTTGTCCATTAGTTTGATTTTTTAAAATAAATTCTCACTAAAACATGAAGAAAAAGAGGTGGATAGGGAAAATTAAAAGCTCCCTGAAGAAACATTAGAAAAGCCCTGACTGTACTTCAGTGGACTATTTCTTTCTATGCGTGTTTATTCATTTTGTATACATTTATACAAGTATCATCTTTGGGTTTGCTATTTTTAATTAAAAATCTGGTTGCATTTACTATTGGCCTGACGTGACATAACATCCCATGCAGTCCTGATGGCAACTCAGTAGGCTACCACAGACACTGCGGTAGAGCAAATGCCAACTCACGCCTGCAGGCAGATGGGAAAATAAAACACGCATGTTATTTCCAAACCACTTAAAAAATCACTTCTCTTACACCACGAGATAAAAACATATTAAAGAAAATCTGTCTTTTTTACACATTTAGATAAATATGTTCTCTAAGACCAATTATACTGGGTAATGTATTTGAACAAATATGCAGCAATTAAGATTATTTTGTTGAGTGTATCTGCCGTGCCTACCAATCGTATTGAGGCTGCAGTGGTAGCAGTCTTCTTTACTCTTTTTCTTGCTTAAAAAGAAATTAAAATGTGGAAAACTGGTATTGAGGGAAATAGTTGACGCAGTCTTTCTTTTTTTAACCTCTTGCATGTATTCAGTGAAAGCCTAACCTGTTACTGTTCACTAGGCACTTCAATGGCAGTTAGCATCTGCGCTTAGCATTGTACTGGTGCCATGTTTCAGTTAGGATGGAATGACTTGTTCAATACCATAAAACCAATACAGAGAAGCAAAAAAACCCCCAGACAACCCAAACCTGCTGTTCAGCTTCTGACCAAGGGGAACGTGCCTTTGCTTTGCTAGGATGTAGAAGAGCCACCTTGTATAATCAGGAAACAAGTAGTTGCAATTCCCATTGCTTTTGGTCTTAAACATTAAACCAATTTTCAAACTTTTGCAGTGGTGTTCATCATAACCATGTTTGTCTATTTTCTGAGTAGGGGTTAAACATTTAGCTCTTTGTTCGAGGCCAGGTTGGGTGGGGCCTTGAGCAGCCTGGTCTAGTGGAAGGTGTCCCTGCCCATGGCAGGGGGGGTTGGAACTAGATGATCTTTAAGGTCCGTTCCAACCCAAACCATTCCAAGATTCTATGATTATCCAGTGATACAGAATAAAACCCTAGATAATGGAGAGTCCATTGAATGGTGCCAGAAGTTGAAGGTGTAAATAATTAAAACCACTGCCCAAAGTTTGTAAACTGTATATTCAGCATAGGCTTCCACTGTTGGGAGAAACAAAATACAATTTTTTTATAGAAACTAACTTGACCTATAAATCTTGCTTCACATACTGTCAAAATGATTACTTTTAGAAATAGAAATGATTAAAATAATAAATTTTCATATATCTATAATTTAGAGATATGTTTGGCTCTCTATACAATTTATATAACAAGAAAAAAATTTTAAAATGTAGGTTAAACAATATATGAAGGTGGAACAGTAGGAGATTGAGGGTTCTTTTTTGATACTCTTTCTACAGTCCTTCAGGTATAGAGTAGAATTAGTCAAAATTATTTCTTATTCAATTTTCTATTAATATTTAGTAAGTTTGTTTCCATGCATTGGGCAGTTTAACGTTGTAATTTTTTTAATTTCTAAAAGGAGCACAAAGATTGTTTCCCAGCTCAAAGAGTAGGCTTGTGGGAGTCTGCATGGGGTATCAATTAGGGTATATGGATAAAACAAAATTTTCAGACTGGGTTAGTGATCATACTGAACTTACAGCTACAGATCTGAAAGAATAGAGCTTTATTCACACTCTATCCACAGGATTCACTTGGTCATAAAAATCCAAGACTTCTCTGGTGTTTGGGCACTTCAGTTTTTGAGTAATTTTGCAAGCACAGTAGAATATTTGATTTTCAATAAAAATTAATTTTATTTCTATATTTAACCTAGTAATTACAATCGGGAAAAATCATTGAATCACAGACTGGTTTGGGTTGGAAGGGACCTCAAAGACCATCTAGTTCCAACCCCCCTACCATGGGCAGGGACACTCTGCACTAGACCAGGTTGCCCAAAGCCCCATCCAACTGCCAGGGAGGGGGCAGCCACACCTTCTCTGGGCAGCTTATGCCAGAGCCTCAACACCATCATAGTGAAAAATTTCTTCCTAACCTAAACATACCTTCCTTTCTTCGCCTACCTTATTTAAGCTTAAACCCATCACTCCTGTCCTATCACTCCATGCCCTTGTAATCAGTTCTCTCCATCTTTTCTCTAGGCCCCTTTGGGTACTGGATTCTGCAACTAGGTCTCCCTGGACCCTTCTCTAGGCTGAACAAACCCAACTCTCTCAGCCTGTCTTCACAGGAGAGGCATTTCAGCCCCCAATGATCGTTGTGGCCCTCCTCTGGACTCACTCCATCAGCTCAATGTCTTTCCTGTGCTGGGGAAATCATTATCTTTTCACTAGCAATCCTAGTTGGAAAGGACTTCAGGTCCTTTATCATATCTTTATCATTATTGTGAATGCTCTTTTGCATATCTGTTTTTTAAGCTTTTCAAAACAGTGATTGTACAACTTGCCTTCTCCAGTGCATGGCTAGCAGATTTTTTGTTTAATCACATCTAACTGGATTTTTTCTTGCTGCAATCTAAATTCATATTTTTCTTTCTATTTGAAAAAAAGATTATTTTCACACCTTTTATATTTTTAAACCTTCCTATCAGATCCATGGTCTATTTCCAGCAAGGTTAAACCCAAATTTTTCCCTAAAGGCATTGCTTTCTGGACCTCTGTTCATTCCTTACACTCATTCTTTGCACTCATCTCTGGGCACCCTCTTCTTGGTCAACAGCCTACTTGAAGTGTTTTTCCCTAAATGGGACTAATGTTCTTTTCTGAAAAAACACTTATTTCTGATTTTTTTATTTATGCTGGTGATCAGTTCTGCCTGTAAATGTGATAGCTTGCCCATATTTCTATTGAATCCCTGATTCACTTTCAAGCTATTTCATCAAATTTTTAAGATTTTGTGTATTAGTTCTAATTTTGACCTTTAATTTTCTCATAGCCTATCTTTACCTAGTGCTATTACTAAGTGTAGTTAAAGGCTTTTGAGTATGTAAAGCAATAATCCCATGCTCAGAAAAGAGAGCAGTGGAGGAGCAGTGGCATAAAAAGAAACAGAAATCTCCAGAAGAATCTCCATCTCCTGCTATCTTATGGCTGGTACTCATAAATACAATAAATACAAACAGCAAGAAACACACACTGGTTTTTAAAGAAATGTGCAAGAATATCTTTGAGGAGTCCAGAAACTAATGAGTTCATGAGCTTTTTCATCTGTTTTTCTGTGTTCAGCTAGTTAGTACAGCTTGAACTACCAAAGGCTGTCTGAATTTTGACCCTGTTATTACCTTCCTGAAGGAACCAACATAATAAAGCCCAAAGAATTAGCTCACCTGTCTGGCCAACGGGAGATGTGCAAAGGGAAATGTGATAATGGGATAAGCATTCGGCTCTGGTAAAGCCTGTGTCCACATATGGGCATGACACTTGAAGGTTGTGTGCTCAGAGGTGAGCAACAAGAATAATTAGTGCAGAAAACTTGACCTGCAGAGAAAGGCCAGGAGAACTGGAGTTGTTCAAGGAGGGTTGGGAAGGAAGAACAGAGGCAAGCTTGAAGAATGAAGTGACTGCCAGGAGGAAGAGAGCAGAGCCGGGATCTTTCCTCCACTGCAGTGAGAAAGACTCAGCTCAGACTTCAGGAACAAATTTCCAACTTCATTGTTTGTCAGATTATTTACGGAAGTGGAGCTGTCTGTCAGAAGACCTTAGGTCCCTTCCAGCCCGCTGTAGGACTCTCTGGCTTGGCTCCCATTACACTATCCTCCCATACCTGACTTCAGTCCTTGTTGTATGTTGAAAAACTCTTCCTCAGCTTCTTTTTCTTCTGTAGTTGCATATGCATAATGTTTTGGGGGGGTTTTCATCATGGAAAAAATACTTTGTAAACCTCTAGCCTCATTTAACAGGAAGTCTGCAATCACTGGCTAATTCTTCAGAAATTAATTTTTCTGATTATCTCCCAAGCAATTTCTGCTTTGTGTGCTGTTACCAAGTTCCCATTCATAGCAAGGAAATACAAATAAATCCCTCTTGGCAAAATTAGAGGTTCTTTACTTCATCTTTACCCTTTCACAGCATTTATAAAACCAGCTAGTATTCTTCTTACGCTATCCTGGTTCTTGTGTTATCATTTCATTTCTTCCTCCTGTGTCTCATTTAGTGGATATAATCCTTTTCCCTGAATGGGTAGAAATTTTTGCTTCCTCCTAGATGTATTTTTCAGGTGATATTATCTGTGGCTTTTTTGCTGACGGTCAGCACACATGGATCACTATATGGATCTGGTTTGTCTATTAGTTGGAATTTTTACTGGTTCTAGAAAGGGATACCTGAGACATGAATTGGACGCAAATAAGCTTTAACTTCTGTTTAGTAGTAATAGGAATGTCAACTATTTTTTCCCATTGAAAAGTGGTGTGTTTCATGTTCTTCCCAAACCTCTCTTAGGCACAGAAGAGCATTGCAGTGGCAAAGGCTGAAATCCTCCAGTGGAAGATGTATTAGTGTACGTTCTGCTGAGTACCTATAAAGTTACCGTTTCCCTCAGTGTGCTTAATGACCGCATGACGTTTCTAGTCATGTTCTAGTTCTAGGTTTTAATTTAAAAATCATGACTAGCTGCCGTGGAAATGCCTATCACAAACTAAATATAGAGTTAGTGGCCAAACTTTCCTCTCTGCCCTCAGCATAAACAATTAACTCATAAATTCTCCCAAGGCAACAAAATACCACTTATGATATGAAACAACTTGCTACAACAACTTTATGGGATAATTCCAATTTGGGATCTTGTATGCATCTGATGTTAGATGTAGGAAGGCTTTGATCACCTAGAACAACAGTTGTAGGAAGTAAATTTTCATGGGGTTTCTACATAGAATTGGTTGGTATGTCCTAACTTAAAGTTCTGCCAGCAACCAACATTTCTGCTTGTACATGTTCATGAACTGCTGTAATCTGAGTGGTGTCACACCTGGCTCCTGCTTAAACCTGATTTTTTTGATAAGTCTCCTGACAGCAGTGGCCAGAAGTCATGCTGTGAGAGTGTCTGTGCCCTGTGAGTGTGGTCAGGCCTATTAGGAAACGCAGTGGTTTCCATGGTTCCTTCCGAAGTGTAATGAGAGGAGGAGATGGAGCCAAGAAAGGGAGGTATGAATGCCTTGCGTGGCTGGTCATCACCTTTTGCTGCATGGCGCATGTTGTATGCCCTTCCCTGGTGTAGTTTTGGTCTTGTGATTATGGTGATACCCTGGATGGTGGGAGAAGATGATATGAACAGCGGGAATTAAAGAGGGGCATGCATCCTGAAAATCATGGCTGCTAGGCTTTTACACAGAAGATATACATAGTCTTGGCAGAAAGTCAGAGTTTCATACCTGCTTTCCTGCTTGCCGTTTCCCTCGCGCTACTGACAGCTGAACAAATAAATGCTCTGAGGTGTCTGACTCTTCCCACGGGATGCCTGCTGGAAGCCAAAGGCCATACATGTCTTTTGGGACATGTACCTGCACAGCAGGATTAGGAGGTGCTAGTCTGAAGCTATCCTTGTCTCTTATTCTTGGGTCTCCCAACTCATGGTCACTTCTGAGGACCCTGCAAAGGAGGAGAAGCGGTGAATGAATCCGGACTGAAGGTCTTCTACTTTGCTGCCATTTCCAGCTGCCTCAGTAGAGTCTTGATGATTGTTAGCATTACTCTGAAATGGCAAAAATTTGTGGCTGAATCTGAAAGAGCCACCAATGGATGCAGGTGTTGTGAAAGCAGGCTCATCTCCGCAGCTCTGCAGGATTCAACCTGCTGGTTCAGTGAGATCACAAATAGGATAACCATCCATGGAGCAATGGTCTTTTAATTTAAGATACGTCTCTGAAATCTAGGTAGGTGATTTAGGAAGGATAAGGGTTAACTTGCAATGGAATTTCATTATTTAGCCAGGGGAAAATAAAACAGCTTTTTAGAAGATTTTATTTATTCCTAGGCATTAGGTTTGTAATTTGGTGACTGTTGGGAAACCGTAAATCCACATTCACACTACCTTGTTAATTAGGGCCTTATTCTTAAGTGATTAACAAACTTCACTTGAGTCATCACTCACAAGCTAGTCAGTGGGTGCATATCATCAGATCCTCATTCGCACACAAACTCCCTCACTTTCAGCCCCAGCTTGTCAGCTGCCACTGGTCCTGGAGGAATGGACTGAAGAGAGCTGTCAGTCCTCAGGGTTCCATTGCAACACTTGTGATATTCGGTGTTTCACTTAACGCCTCGGTTCCTGCATTGCTGTGTTATGCAATAACCTCCATCCTCCCCACAAAAAGTAAATTCTTTTTTTTTTTCGCCTTAAATGAACAGGTCAAGCTTGAACTAGGAACCTTCTAGAACTGGGAGGGAAGTGGGGGAAGAGAATGCCACTGTGATTTCTTTTTGACCTTATTGTAATTGAGGAAGGGAACAAGTTGGGTTTTTTTTTTATTCAGATGTTGGTAGTACTGTAAAAATGACTGAGGGTTTGTTTTCTCGATCTATTTGTCTGTCACCAGTGGTCAGAAAAATTGTAATAGGTTAAGTGCTAAAATGGATTCTTCTAGAGAATACTTCTGTTAATGATAAATACCTGGGCTTTCAATGCCAGGCAAGATTCATCCCAGGTAAACCACTCAGAAGAAGCATTTTGCTATGCCCTAGGTGAGATCATGATCTATCTTCAGTAGACAGTTTCTTTTTTGCTTAAAAGCCCTTCTGAATTGTGGTTGGAATTGCTTCAGTGTGTGGTGGTTTTGGCCCTAGCTAGAGGCCAAATACCCACCAAGCCGCTCACTCACTCCCCCCTTCAGCCAAAAAGGGGAGAAAATAGATATTGAGAGGCTTAGGACTTGAGATAAGGACAGAGGGATCACTCTCCAATTAGTGCAATGGGCAAAACAGACACAGCACAGAATAAAGGAAAGTGATCTATTACTACTACAACTACACACCTAGTGAACCAGAACGAGATAAGAAGCAGCCAGGTCTTCAAGCACCTTCCCCCCATCCCTCCCTTCTTAGCAAACTTAAAACTCATCACGATGTTACTCCCTTCTTCCCCCCCCAACGTGGTGCGGGGAGGGGCAGGGAATAGGCAGTGGGGTTCTGGTGATTCCTAACAAGCTGCTTTTCTTCCCCAGATCTTATCACTTCTACTTCCCCCCACCCCTCGCCTCTTCGCACTCTTGACTTTCATCATAGATT
>VZTU01013261.1:52351-136656 GCA_013400835.1 Zapornia atra
CCCCCCGCGGGCCTGGCCTTGGTGTCTGTGCAGCTTGTTACATCTTCTCACTCCCGCTCTGGTGGCAAAGTGTGCCTGCCAGCAGGTTTTTTTCTCCTATATGTGATTCACAGAGGCGCTGTGACCAGCTCTGATAGGTTCAGCCTCGAATTTGGCCTTGAATTAACCAATGTTTTCAAAATATGGAGCTTGGAGGAAGCTGTAACTGTGGCTTACAAAAGCCACCAAAGCAGCACAGCTACACAAAACTGTAACACAGTGACATTACGCTGAGCCCGTGCTATGCCCTGTCCATCCATTGCGAGGTAATTAGGTCTGTGACAAAATTCTTCAGTAATTTCTGTCATCGTAGCTTGGCATGTTGGGACTACCCATGTACAACTGGTTTGCCAGGTTCCAGTGTACCTTACAGTGATTTTTCACCTATTGTGAGTAATGAAGAAGGATATGTTGTCTCTTCTGAGGCTACCTCGCTCTGGAAGGAGTAGTGTTAAAACATTTATGTCACTCTGATAGGACGTATAATAAAAGTCCCAATGTGTGCTTTTTGTTTAGAAGGGCCACTGTCAGTAAGGGCATTTGTTTCTCCAGCTAATGGGGCCTCAGGAAAGTATTGACACACTTTAAGTTATGCGAGCTCACAGGACGGTAGCCCTTTGGCTCTTAAATGGTGATGTAAAAGTTCTGGAAAGCATATTTTGCACATGAAATATTATCTGTGGGATGCTTCTTCTGGCCTTTAGACCTTATAAGCTGTTCAGCTGTCGTGTTTTTATAATGTGTAGGTCTAGGGTGGTTGCCATTATCTTGAAATGTAACACAAGCCGGTTCTTTCACTGTACTATTTGTATTTCCATCCTGGTGTGCCTGAATGTCTGCATCATTGTACTACGCGAGTGCGTTTTTCGTACTTAAAAATAGACTCAATAACCATCTTCCTTCTCTGCCTTTCATTTTGCAACTGCAGTAGCAGCTACATTTCCTGTCTCAATAGCACTTATGAAGCAATTAGGCAAATTTGGGACAGATCTTGCCACTGAATGCTAGACAGATTTCTCTTTATCCTCGCTAGGACTCGGCGTGTGAAAGCTGACAGATTATACTCTAATGGCCTGGTTCTTTTCCTGCCCCTTCAAGGAGTGCTCTTCTTCCTTTACACACGGGCCATTTGATTTGGTGCCACAAAATGAGATTAATGGATCCTCTAATTGGTCATTTGTAGTTAATTAGTATCAAAAATTATTCATCTTTGTTTCTGTTGTACCTTCTGTTGTCTTCAGTGACTACTGCTCATGATTGTATTGCTGAAGGAAATTATTAGCACACAAATAAGAAAGACTTCTAAAAAACAGAATAAAAACGTGGGTTTTTTAAAAAAAATACCGCGACAGTCAAAATTTTCACTGTTTCTGTAAAATTTCACTGTGTCAAGTAAACTGAGGGAGAAAATAACTTTTTTATCAAGTAAAATCAACGATGCACCATGATTAACTGTGTATTAATGAGACTAAATATGCTGTACATTTCCTTATAAAAGATAAATGTATGCACCAGTCACACCCATCCATCACTCTATGCCCTGTATTAAATAACCAAACCAGATAAATCATCCCCAAAATGATCATTCTGAAAAATTGCACTTCCTCCACAGTAGCAATGCGTATCAGTGCTTTTGTCCGACATACCCCATCATTTCCTGTTATTACTCCTCCCCTCCGCTCATGCACCAGCATGCATCTTTAAAACTCTAGGGAATCATCAGCATGCTGTGTGCAGGTTTACTACTCTCCTCCTCCTGAAGAATTTCAGACACATATCTATCACCTTCTTGCAAAGACCCCCTAAACCATCACTGTGTTGTCTGTTTGGCAGTTTGGGGGAAGTTGCCCGCCCTCTTGTCAAAGTTGTCACATTTTGTATTACTGAAGAGAACTTGCTGAATTCCAGAGGAAAAACGTGTGCTTCTGAAAGGAGCAAGAGACAGTATAAAGAAACTTGAAACTAATAACAGAAACTTCTGCTACAGGCATGGGGCTTGAGCCACCTGTGACTGTAACCCCCCTGTCTGATGTGCATACAAAAGGTAATCCAGTTTTGTCATGGCAAGAGGCTCTTGATAGGGAGAGAAAGCAGTAAATACTGAAGTACAAGACATTGGTAATGCCTCATTAAATCATTAGAGTATTCTGCAAAAATGTGGCTAAAATGTTCACAGAATTTAAACAGGGACAGCCCAAAAGAGGTGAGTGGAAGATGTATTATGTGGGAAGAGATTAAAAATGTCATAGGTTGTTTACTAAAGTGATGGTAAGTAAATTAATATTTTCTAGCTAGCTTTGAGGCTAGTTATCAAGGAGGAAGAATAATTATTTCTGTTGAAAGAGCAAACATGTGGACAGAGGTCATAAAGTATTTAGATTAGAAAGTTTTAAAAAGGTTTCTAAACATCCAAAGACCGGAGTTCTGGGACAGCCTACATCAAAGGAGGTGGAGGAGGCAGAGGCATAGGGAATATTTAATGGCTGTGTGTAGACTTTGTTACTGTGACTATCTAAGGAAAGCATGAGAGGTTGTAGAGAGGCTGTGGTGAAACAGCTAGGCATTGGGTGAGTCACTGACAGACTGACTAGTTGGTAAACCCAGGAGGGGTTAAGAGATTTTGAGCATTCTCAGTTGTGGTGGTTTGTACCTCTGTGTGCCTGAGCACCAGCATCTGGATCAGGGCCCTGGGTCTCAGAGGCTCATATATGTCCAGGTGCTAACTGCTGGGGAGACTGGGATGTCCAGGAACAGCTGTTGGACAGAATGCCTAAGCCCAGCTACAGCAGGGATCCATGTTGTCTATGTATAGGTATATTTTCCAGTAAAGCACTGTCATCCTGATCAGACAGAAAGGGAAGCATGATGAGGCCATCAGTGCTGTGTTTTGGCAAGCACCATGGTTTTTGTCCATGTGCATATGTGTATGTGCATGTGTGTATTTTTAATATAGGGACTGCCCATTCAGCCCTGCTACTGGCTGGATCTGCGGCAACCTTGCCTCTGATGGGCCACTGGATTCAGCAGCTCTAACAAAGGTCATTAAGAGTTTCACAGAATAAATTTCCTGGTTTGCATAAGTCAAGGCCACTGATGAGTGTTTCTCACCTTTCTCTGCTCTCACTTTGGGGCATGTCATTGGTCTTGGTGGGGGTTTTACTGCAGATTTTCAGTTTATAAAGTGTGTAGGGAGTATTTTGTGGGTTTGAGTTACTGGAGCACACGTTTTCTAGATTCTTCTTACTACGTGGCATTCTGCAATTGCTGAAATGGGATGTAATGGTCATGGTCTGGTTTTATATTGCAGTAGGCAGATCATACTGTGTGAAGCTCCAGGATGGGCTGAGTGTGGGCAGAGCATCTGGTGGGTTGGTGTAAGAGCTTTGTGTTATCACCATTTGTGTATTCTGTCATGAGTTCTGCTGTCACTGAGTTTCTCCTCCTGATCCCACTGGGGCAGGGCAGGAAAAATGAGCAGTGTGGTGCTCAGCTGCTGGTGGGGGCTGACCTATGACAGGCCTTTTTGGCACCCAACATGGAGCACGAAGGGTTGGGATAACGACAGATCTGACCTGATTGCATTAAAAAGAAAGCTGTGATAAGTGGTTTTTTTATTTAAATAGGCACTGGTCACAGTGATGTTCTGTTTGGTCACGTGGCTGTGATATGTGAGCCCGCCTTTGATCTATGTAATCACTCCTGTCTTGCTGTCATCACCTCGGGGAGGGTGGTCCAGATTCTCATATTGTGCTGTATGATACTGACTTATAATAGTATTGGTGGTCATAAGCCTCAGTTGGTATTTATGTGTGGCCTTATAAGGGACAGCATCTCTCACCGTTGTTTAATAATCACACCCAATTGATAGGGAAGGGGGTGGGGGGAACCTGTCTCCTCCCCTTTTCCCTTCAGGCTGGGTACACCAGTCTTTGAGAACTCTGAATTCCCCTGGGATGTTCAGGCCAGTATGCTTCTGTTGTGCCATCTCGTGAATGCTTTTCAAGTCTTGTTCAGGGTTACAAAAAATTGTTCTGAAATCTCACTCGGGGCTGAAGGGTCAGGGGTGGCATGGCGTGTGGGAGAGTATGGGCAGGTAGCTAGAGACTAGCTAGATGGTCTGGAGCTCCACCCCTGACCAGCTACAGGACCCTGACGAAGTGATAGACTATTTGAAAGGGAAATGCTGTGGCTTTCCCAAGGAAGCACAACTCACTGTGCTGTGCTGAGCCCTGGCCACTATTTACCACCCACTGCTTGATGGTGGGGAGCACCATCAGAGGAAGAGAAGGAAAATAGACCCACAGGCACAGCAGCTCCTCCAACCCCCACAACAGGCACTGTGATTACTCAAACCTCACAGACCTACACTATAGCTAGGCCAGAAAACCAACCAGTACCAGTATCAGTCACCCCCATACAGAAGAAGAAATGCACAAACAAATCGGTCTGCTTCATGAAGGATGATGATGAACAAGGACCATGGTGAGAACACAAAGACAAAGCACAACCAAACTCCATTCCTATGGGTTACAGACTCACTTCTTCTTTTCATACAGACTCACTTCTGTTCATGCCCTTTTTCCTGCAGAATACCCATATCAATTCACATTCAACCTTGTGAACTATTATATGCTCAGATCTTTTTTTCCCTGTGCAAGACTAAGAAGCTGGTTTTTAGCCCTCCTTTTTTATTTTTAAATTTGTTGAGCTTCATTGTTCCTAAATGTGTGAAGTGCTTTAATTTCTTCTTACTGAATTTCATCCTATTTTTCCAGAGTGTTACTCTCATGTACCATCATTCTGAATTCTACAACTACTTTCTGTAGCTTGGATCCTCTCCGAACTGCTATCTGCAAGTGTAATAGCTTATGTGTTATTTCATCAGTCGGTCCCATAAGATAGCAGAACCAGAGTAGGCTGTATGAACCGGGAGTGGATCATGTGCTTTCCTATGAAATTTTCATAGCTAATTTTCTTTTGTAGTTTTCTAGGTAGTCATATGCCAACAAAATAGTATTTCAGCCTGCTTAGGATGTTTGTTAAGCTGCTTAGAAAATATGATAGATTCAAAAGCCTTGTTAGAAAGATGTGTGGCTTACCTCGCTTCTCCTTCAGGTACAAAGTCTATTTTCTGTCAAAAAAAAAAGTTCTGACTAGTTTAGCATGATTTAGCCCTTATGAAACAGTAGTGGAAAAGAAATGTATCTGAAAACAGAATCAGTTATGCAGTAACATGGCATACTTCGGGGGTTGGACCCGATGATCTCTTGAGGTCCCTTCCAACCCCTACAATTCTATGATTCAACATCTGTCCAAAATTTTAAAAAACAAAAATTACCATTAGACATGTTTTTATAAGATACCTTAATGCATCTCAACACATGAATAATATTGCATATTTAGATATATAGCATATAAAATGGAAACCGAGCTGAACCGAGGAGTTGTAGAAGAAAATGCTTAAACATTTTAAAAATGAAATGGGGAAATTAAAGGTAATGCACTTTTTTTTTTATTAAGAAGAGTTGAATCAAATAATTTTGCAGGTATTCATTTACTTTGAGAGAAAATTTTCTTCAGACAAAGAAAAAAAAATAATTCAAAACCTCTCGTGGAACTTGCAGATACGGTGAAGCTTGAAGTCAAGGAAGGACGCAGCAGGTTCTTTTCCTGCTCTGTAGTAGAATAATGTTAAAATACACTACTATATTACAGGATTCAGGGTTTGAAGTACACTAACTATAGCTGTCATACTTTGTTGGTTTTGGGAATTATTTCACTCTAACATTTCCTTTAACATCTGTTCATTAAGATATGATGGAGCAAGTCCACAACTTGTTTCTAAGGAATCAAGCATTTTCAGGTTTTGTTTTTAACTCAGATTTAAACAAACAAACAGATCTACAGGCATCTTCACAAATAACAACAGTGATGCCTGAGTTAGAATTTTCCAGTCAGACTCTCGGCTGTGTTAAACACTTTATTTTCCCAGTGTTCAGAAGTGGAGCCTCTTTCTGCGTTCTCGGCATCCTGTGTTCTCGGCGGTGTAGCTTTCAATATTTTCACATTGCTCAAAATCTGTGTGACTTTATTAGCACAGTGCTGAGCCTGAGCTAATATACCCTGCTGAGGGACTTAGCTGCGGCGCAGAGCTCTGGCAGAATATCTCCCGTTATTGTAAGAATTGCTTGTTAAACTCTATACATGTTGTTGACATAGCAGCGGCGTTTTGAAGCACTGACTAATGCTTCCACAGCTGTAGGTAGTATCAGGCACTTGGTTATTATTAGGAAAGTTGCCAACCTATTAGCAAATGTTTGTATGCACAGTTACTATAGCCAAAGGTACTCTTTGTAGTTAGGCACCACCGTTAGAAATAGTCTTGAAATGTCTTAAATCTCCCATTAACATAGCCCCAGCTGACTGTGGAAGCTAATAGCATTGGCAAAAAGCTCCTTAGAAATTATAAGCAACACCCATATGCCAGCATTTGTTGCTAAGTGAAATAAATTGTTTCTAGCACCGCCAAGTTGCTACAACCGCTTGTAACAGCTGTGAACCCCCAAAGTAGGCGATTAACGTCAGCCCGAAGCATTGCCGGCTGCCTGATGCAGCTTGTAACACCCGGGGTCTCTGAACTGCAGGACTCCTGACGGCTCCAAGTGTCGCTGACTTCCTAGCAATCCATGTGTGTGCAACAGCCGCGAGCCCTGGAACACAGCATGCTCAGCATCTTCTCTTTTCCCATCTTTGCTTGGCTCTGGTGAAATCTCATTGCCAAGACAAAACCTGAGGAATTTTAGAATGTCCATGGAGTTACTGGTTGCTGGTAAATCAGCTGTTCAGCTCTGTTACATGAAAATGTTAGATTTGGGGTTGGTTTGGGGTTTTTTTTGTAATTTACATCCATCCTTGTATTTTCAGAAAAGAAGAGGGCTGGGTTCTCAGTGTGGCTGTACTCTATTTATTGCCAGGGGGTTTGGAAGGGCTTTTACAGCACCACTTATAAAATTCTTATCCTGGGAGCAGTTCGGTGCTATTTCCTATCTTGGTATAATTGAAAGCAGCCTGAGGATTAGAGATTTAGCTTCCAACTAAGAATTGCCGGAGTTGCGGCGTTGTGCCAGCAGCTTCCACCCTCTGCTTGCTGCCTGTGAGGGGAGCTGCAGTGAGCGTAGGAAGACTCAGTAATAAAACGTAAACGTTTAAAGACGTTGATCCGTATGCGTATAAATGGCCAGTGCATAGGTGTCCTGCAGCACTTACTGTGTCATGTTGCTGTCTGAGTTCTAAGGTATGCAAATAATGATAACGTCTCTAGCATTGCCAATGAGATATGCAAAATTACTGATTAATCTAGGATTATAACGGGCCATACCCCAGTGTTTACCCATTTACATTTTTGGAGTAGAAAGATTATTTCCACTCTCCCTACCCAAATTGTGCTTACTACTCCTTGGACTACTAAGCAACTGTCCTCAGATCTTGAAGTCCTGCCTTTCTGATTAAATTCGAGTCTTTATTATGATAATGAGCACACTGGATTGCTCTGGTAATTAAAACAGCATTGGTCATGAGTTCTTGAGGAGTTTTACCAAGCTTGTAGTTTATTCGCTCTCTTTTCCTAAGCAAGAATTATTAAATGAACTGTGAAAGGAACAGGTTCAGAACAGAGTAGAAAAGAAGGTTCCTCAAGTACAGTATGGTTACGCTGTGGATGCCTTTGCTGTGCATTATTATGTGGGCCAAAGATTAGAACTTCCAAAAGTAGCCAGACTAGATAAATTCATGGAAAGAGGGAAAAAAAAAAAAGCATGAGGAATATTAAATGCAAAGACATCAGAAAGATCTGTGAGCCACAAATTTCTGGAGGCTGGGAGTTTCCTTTGTGAATGTGCCTGACAGTGGCTGAGAGCAGATGTCTAGGAAAGAGGTGGCACAGAGGTGAAGGAAATTGTGGTGTATGTCTTTGCTCTGACCTGGTGTGGCTGTTCCCCTGCGGTATATATATCTTTAAGCTTTTTTTGAAGCAGAGCAGGCCACTTGGTCACAGTGGACCGCAGCGTAGGTGTTTGCCTTGCTTTCTGAACAACCCAGTCGAATAAATTTGAAAGAATAAATTTGAATGTGTGGATTTTTTCCCATTCACCTCCTCAGACTGTCAGGTCTCAAGCTTCATGAAGAGGAGGGAAGTGATAACAAATTTATGGATTATTATCTTAGGTGGAATCTAAAGCTACTCCCTTATCTGCAGTTCTTAGACGGATGGCAGTTTCTGAGGCCAGAAGCAATGAGATAACTCTGTTTGTAGGATTTGTGAATTTGCATTTGTAAAATCATGTATTGGAATTATGTGACTCAGATAGCACTGTTTTTGCAATGACAGCCATCTAAATAATGAGACAGTAAGCTGGCTACCTGAGCCTGAAATACAGCACAGTAACGGCAGACACAGAAACAATACAAAGGCTTGAGGTTGCACACTGTTACTTCAGATTTAGCAAGATATTTTCTTATAACTGTGTATGAATAATAGGGCTAGGGGGCATAATTTGTACAGACTAATGTGTTTGTGCTACTAGCAGTTTGTTAGCAAAAAGGAAAATAGAGGGATATACCATACATATTATTCTGTTTTAGAGCTTTAACTCGCAGCTGCACCTTAGTGGTTTTTAAAAGTCATCTTTAGTGACTGTTTTATTTTCCTGGGTTTATTTTTCTCTTTTTTTTTTTTTTTTAAATATTTTCAGAAGATGAGAAGCATGGAATTCAAATATGCATGTAGGCATTTAAAAGTGCATTATTTAGTCATTAGATTACAGGGGTTGTTACTGGGGCCAGTACTGCTTAACATCTTCATTAATGTCTTGGATGATGGGGCCGGGCACACCCTCAGCAGATTTGCAGGTGTAACGGAAATAGGAGAATTGATTGATAACAGCAGATGGTTGTGCTGCCATTCAGCAGCATGTCGCCAGGCTGGAGATCCTGGCCAGCAGGAACTTCCTGAAGCAGAGCGAAGGCAATGCCAAGCCCTGCCCCTGAGGAGGAAGAAACCCCAGGCACGCACCCAAACACGCTGGGGGCTGACTGGCTGGAAAGCAGCTTTGCAGAAAACGCCCCAGGGCGCCTGGTGGGCACCAAGTGGAACATGAGCTAGCAAAGTCTCTTGCAGCATAGGTGGCCACCAGCACCCAGGTTGCACTAGTGAGAGCATTGCCACTAGGTCAGGGGAGGTGGTTGAGTCTTCTCTGCTCACTTCTGGCTAGAGAACATCTGGAGTGTGTCTATGTTTGGGCTCCCCGGAACGAGAGACACATGGACATACTGGAGCAAGTCTAGCAAAGGGCTGCTGTAGTGATGAAAGGATTGGGGCATCTGTCATATGAGGAGAGACTGAGAGAGTTATGATCATGTAGGCTGGAGAAGAGAAGGCTCAGGGGAGATCTTGTATGTCTATAAATACATGTATACATCTTGTATCATATAAAATCCTTAGGATTTTTTTTTAATACTTCAATTTTGTAAGAATGAAGACAATGTTTTTCATTACAAACAACTTTATTTCCAGGAATCCAAAATAAGTGTAAGTTGTGTATTCACAACAGGATGTAGTTATGTATGAATCACAGTCATGTTTAATGGCAGCAGCTTGGGCATGCTCCTAGTGTGAGGTTTGGATGAAAGCTACAAGAGGCAAAGGAGGTGGTGTAGGGGCTTCCTGCCTCACTCCTCTGGCAGGACATGGGGGCAGGCTGCCCTCTGCTTCTTCCCTGACTGGTGGTCTTTGGCATCTGTGGAGCACGGGCTAGTGAGAAGGATCACTTTGTGAGGGAAGTGAGGGGTGGATAAGTTGCAGAAGGCACCACTTTCTCCAGCCCTTTGGGTGGATGGAATGCTTGTTCTAGCTTCACTTTTCTACCCCACCTCATCCAGGAACAGCTCCTGATTCTTTCCTCTTCCAAGCAGCTAAAGAGGTGATTTGATGTTACAGCAGGGAGAGAAGGGTGGCAGGTTTGTGCCTTTGCATTGTGGGTCTTGAGAAAGAGGCAAATGTCATGTACTGCATGAGAAAGGTGAGAGGTAGGAAGTCATAAGGAGGGTGCATCTCTAGTCCCATTCTCATCCTACCCAGAAATATCAGTGGCCTCTCAGTCTTTGAAAGATGTTGTGTAACAGTGCTGTACCTTCCTGAAACAAGTATTCAGAAACCCAGAAATACCTGGAAACTGTAACACTCCTTTTGGGGTGCTTGCCATCCTATGCCACCTCCTGACCAGCACCCTCCCAGCCACCACAATGAATGAAGTTCTGCAGGCTCAGCACCTGAACAAATGCATGGTTTTAGTGGCTATAAGAGATAGAAGCTGTCAACATGGGGAAATTACAAATATTGATATTTATGTGTAGCTTATGAGTCCTCAATAACATCAATAAGTAATAGCATCATAATATCTGAATGATTGCATACTCTATGCGAGTACAGAAAAAAATCTTTCCCATCAGCAGTGGGGCCAGTCTGTTTTCATTTGATCAATATCTCAAAAGAGACATCACTTTTAAGACAAAATGACTTGAAACAACGATGATTTGAATGACATCCTGACACCATCAACATACTTTATACCCAGTGTAGGGAAGGAGAGTATAATATTTCCATACATTGTTCTTTTTTCCAGATTCACTAATTCAAAACATTTTCAGACCCTATGTTATTGCAGCTTTACTCTGTTTTGCTTTTTTTGGTTGTGGTTCCTACTGTCTCCAGGGAAACTTCATACCTGCAGCGCACAGTTGTGTGCAAAGAACAGTGAGGAAGCCTTCTACCTATCTGCCTCTCTTCCTCCTTTATCTGGCTGTCGCAAGGGGGTGATTGTACCTTGACTCTCCAAATCAAACCTAGAGGGAGTTTGGCCGTAGTATCTGTCCAGTATCCTCTTTCCTCCAGTTTTGCCATGCTGCTTCTGCAAAGCCATGCAGTTTAGCATAGAACAGGATGAGTTAAAGCGGTGGTCCCTCTTTTTTTTTTTTAAATTTAGTCATATAAAGTACATTTCCTGTTATAATTTCCTCACATTGCTGTTGTCTTTTGGTAAAGCAGGAGATGCAGAAAACAGACAACGGAGAATGAGTGCTTAGCCCCGTGGCTGCGAGTGCCCGAGTGTCCTGCAGAGTTTGGGTTGTAGCAGGAACATGTAGTGTTGGCCTAATTCTACAAGAGGTGATAGCAGTGGAAGTTCACCAGCAGACTTCACTTGTGCTTGTTGTGTTGGTTTGACCCTGGCTGAAGGCCAGACACCCACCAAAGTTGCTCCATCACTCCCCTCTTCAGCTGGGTTAGCACGAGCTATTTCCATGCCACTTGACATCATTCCCCCATAAAAGGGACTGGTCAAGGAGGTGCTCCTGGGTGCCCCCAGGGCAGTCTGAGTGTGGCAGGGACATCAGATTGGTCCTCCTGTTGGTACAGTGTTCTCTTCTCATCGGGTTAGCAAGGGACTCTTGTGTTAACACTGGGTGTGAGCGTAATTTGCCACTGGCTGTTATTGTTCCCCTTTCATGGTAATTTTGTCAGTAAACTGTCCTTATTCCCAACCCATGGGGGCTCTGTTTGTTTCTTCTCAGGGAGTAAGCAAGCAGTGTGTGGTGCTCACCCGCTGCTTGGGGCTGAACTTCCTTCCTAAAGGAAGAAAAACTCTCTAATTTATTATACTACACACACACACAGTGAGACCAAAGCACCTCCCCTGTCCCCTGCTTCTTAGCAGACTTAGCCAGGAGAGGGCATTCCTCACACCCTTCCCCTGCTGCACCGTGGGGTCCCACAAACTTCTCCAATGTGAGTCCTTTCCCACGGGGCTTCAGCTCTTCAGCAGCTGCCCCAGCGTGGGTCACTTCTATGGGGTGCAATCATAGAATTATAGAATGTCTCCCAGTCTCTTAGGCCTGGCATGGGTCTCTCTCTCTCTCATCTCTGTGTCTCAGTCTCTCTCCACGGGCTGCAAGTGCTGGCACTTGCTCCAATGCGGGTCACAGCATCTTCTCTATATCTCCACCTGCTCCAGCGTGGGGCCTCTCCACAGGCTGCAGGTGGGGTCTCGGCCTTTTCCATGGGTTGTGGGGGGACACCCGCTCCGACATGGGTTTCCTCACGGGCTGCAGGGGCATCTTTCTCTCCTGTGCCTGGGACACCTCTTTCCCCACTTCTTCCCTGGCCTTGATGCCTGCACAGAGTCTTACATCATCTCACTCCCTCCTTTGGGGGCAAAAAGCATCTGCTTGCATTTTTTTTTCTCCTAAATGTGATTCCCAGAGGCATTGTAACCATCACTGATGGGCTCGGGCTTGGTCAGCAGCGACTCCGGTCTTGAACCAGCTGGTGTTTGCTCTCTCAGGCCTACAGAAAGCTTCTGGCTGCTTCTTGCAGAAGCCACTCCTGCAGTCCCCCTTCTCCATGAGAACCCCACCATGCAAAACTACAACATTTGTACATCTCTCAGGTCTGCCTGCAGCCTTAGCCATGTGGGCATACACCCAAAAGCTTAAAAGGAGCAGATGCAGAGTTTTGTTGGCTGCTGCTTAAGGTTTAAGGTGAATGAGGTTGCTAGTTAGAGAGGGATGTCATATACGGATGGTGGATAATTTGTTTCATGATGCTGCAAAAAAATCACTGGATTAAAATGGCAAGTCTTATTAAACAAAGGAAACAATTGCCCCCAAAAATGCTTTGGGCACTTTAGGTAGATGTGAAAATATTATGCTATGATGAGTGATGTGGTAAGGACAGTGTTCAGACTGGTTTGAGACACCTGACCTGAATCTTCAAGTGGTTTTAGGATTGAGAGAAATTACAGTGAAAATTCTGTTACTTTAAACTTTAGTGCTGTGGTAAGGATTTTTCCAGACAGTGCAGTCAAACCTTTTGTATGTTTATCTTCTTATATGATTTTTGAAGAATTAGGGCACCAGTGGTTTTACTAACCATTTTAAAAGAGTTCAAATACCTAAATATTCTCAGGGGTTAAAAAACCAAAGTGTCTTCTAGGTGCTTTGCTACTTCGTCATATGCTTAAATATCTATATAGATTGGAAACTTTGCGTGGGATTCATTTGACCCAGTGCAGTGTAGGTGGCTGCATCTGATGATACAGTCACTGTGGTCTCCCATTAGCACCTAGAGTAGTAAGTAGCAGATGCTTCTAGGGGCTGATCCATCTCACCTTAAGGTTACCCCAGGCTAGTCAATTCAAGTTATGATGTACTGATATAAATCACATCAAACTTGAAGCTTTACAGTGGTATAAATACTCTGGGAGGTAAAATTCCTCATGCAGACTTAAGGAAAGTCTTAGAAAGCCTATGATACCCTCTACTTGCTCTTCTCTGGGGTCCTAGTGAAAACCCGGGTTCTGAAAACTCAGGCTTTTCAGTGGCCGTAGACCTCTGAAGTTCCTTAGTTGAACACATGGACATGTAATTGTGCAGCTGATTAGATACTTACGTTTGCCTCTATCAGCCCAAGTACTCACAAAGCCAGGCTTTCAGCAGATTATAAATACAGCCAAGATTCCTCCTATTCACTGTGTCTGTCCACTGTGTCTGTCCATGTTTGTTTTGCTCATCTCTTTTTTTTTCCTTCCTCCAGCATGTCTTTCTGTGCTCTGAACAGCACATCTTCTGTTCTCCCTTATCCTTGTATCTCACCATCTCTTACTCAGTTTTTGCGCTGTTGCTTATTTCCTGCGAGGGTTTTCTCTCTGCTTTTTATCTTCAGAGCCTTGTTTTGGAGTGGGTCAAGAGGTTGTATTCAAGCTGGCTGCCTTCTGATCGCTCCTTATCTGTACTCTAGGAGGTGCTTTTCTGTTCAGAATAATCTGAATCTCTCTACAAGTGGAAAATTGGGAGTTCAGGAAGCTGGAGAACACATACACTATTGCTGTGGTAGAAATCACAGCTGCTGATTCCAGTAACTTAGGGATAGTAAAAAGGATGAATCTGATAATGAAATTAAGGACAAAAAAATAAAAAAGAGAAAAAGAAAACTGAGTCCTAATTATTTCTATTACTTTCTGTGAACTTGTGGCAAAGATACCATATGCACAGTCAGAAAAATGCCTCATTTTTATAACTGCTCAGAGTCACCTGTAGATTACCTTCTCTTTTCTTGCTGGGGAGTCTCAAATCTCAAAGTCCTAATTCTCTTGCGTAGGTAAGTGTAAAGGTAAAAAACCCAAACCAACTAAACAGCCAAAAAAATAAGACAACAAACCCAAACTCATTTTTTGTTGGTTTAACAAACTTACCTATTTAACATCAAAATATTTCTGAATAACCCATCAGTGAAAAAGGCAGTGGATATAGTCAATCTGACTTAGTTTTTCACCCAGATGCACAATACATTAATATAGGTTGTTAGTGCATCTCTTGATATGTATTATTGAAAAAGCTGACATTCTTTTAACTGCAGGAGGTACTTCAAAATTCATAGTGAATGTATGTTAGCATGCAGGAAAGTGTAATTCTTTAGAAAAAACCATCCAGATAACCAATTTAATTTCTGAAGTCTGGCTGAGTACTAATGGGTTTGTATTTTCTCATCTTGAGTCGCACTGATCACCTCTTCAAGGATGCTTTCCATTCACCTGCTGTTCATCCCATCAAGTTTTTGTCCCATGCAGAGGTGGTAAAGTTAGAAGATGTGTTCACACTTGACAGGAATATATCAGAGAGCTGTGTTTGTAAGAGACCAAAGGAATTCAACAGTACCTAAAACAATAGAAATCACGGTCAGTAAACTGTTAAGACCAAGTAGACAAAGGCATAAGATATGTGGTTTAAAAAAAAAAAAGTTAAAAAAGAGCATAAATACGACAACAGTTTGGTCAGAAGTGTTGTATAAATATAAATGCCAATTCAAAAAACATTGGATCACAAATGAGAGGGTTGAGAAGAGGCAAGTGCCTTTAAAAATTACAACGTAATCACTGCACATGAGAAGTGAGTAATAAATAATGAATAACATGAGATTGAATTAGGGAAGATGATATTTAAATGAGTCTTCCAAAACTAATAAGCGCTACCAAACTCTAATGCACGTACTGAGTTTTCATGTAGGAGTTCCTTCTCTCAGATCAATATACCTCTTGAAATATTTAAAATTAAACTATATTCTTAAGCACTTTCCTGGCTCCGTGCCAGAGGTCAAGCACACAGATATTCCTTGCATGTGAAAAATTAGAGGCTAGATTGGGTTTAGTGCTACCCATGGATATGCGGAGTGATTTCAGCTTTTGTCTCACCTGGATGGATGGTGAGTTACAGAAAATACTGTAAAAGAGGCAGATTGATAAGGGCTGTTTTCAGAAATAGATAGGATTGTAGTGAGCAGTTTTATGGAGTAAGTGACAAAAAAAATGATAACAAGGTCTAGAGAAAACATTCAGCTTTCAGCCTGCAGGAACTAAGATGATGACAGCAACTAAAGAAGAATGGTTGAGAGATCTAATTGAAGTGTGCACAATCTTAAATGGTGTAGATAATGGTAATGCTTTCTACCCAGCATGCATTCAAAGACCAGGGGCAAGTACTGTACTTAAAATCAAATGCAGACATAAAGAAACACTTATTAAGTTAATAGTAACTGCTGAAGTGACCTGCAAGGCATAGGTATTGAGAAAAACACATTGAAGATTATTCAGGCAACAATTAACTGATGTCCTGGAGGCACCGGCACCAAGGGGAAACGCCTGTGCTGTCTTCTGCTTCCTTGAGACATTCGAGATGGGATTTTGGTTGTGTAACTTGACTCTGACCAAGGCTGTTTGCCTTTTTTTTTTTACTTTATTTTATTTTCTAAAAATAGATCTTAATGTCTCCTAAGATTTTTCTACAGCGAATCCTATAGATAAGAAACCACAGAATGCAGCTTTAAGATGACAAATACCTTCCTGATTTATGTTGTCTGAGTATATCCGCGTGAACGTTTCCTAGTTGCATACGTTACGGAGAGGTTTTGTATGTGTTGCTTTCTATCTAGAGCATCTTCTTAAAATCAGTATTGAAGAAGAGCCATGAAGTATGTGTGGTCTTGGTTCTTTGAGGTGGGTCAACAACATATTTGACATTTTAATGGCAAATATGACAATAATTGTGATTGGCATTTCTGCTGAAGGTTTTTGGTAGCAGTGTGACCCAAGTTGCCCTTGCTGCTGGGCAAGCAGTACTTCCTTTGCTGGCAGTGTCTGTTGGCGAAGGAAGTTCCCTGAGTTTTTATCAGTTTTTATTTCATCATCTTCCTTCCAGCAAACTCTTGATTTCTGTAACATAATCCCTCTCTATCCACTATTATAGAAGGTGCAGTTCCAAGCAAATGCTGCCGGACTACTCTCTAAACACTCCTTGTGTGACTACAGCACGCAGCGCTGAGATACCAGAAAAGTTACAGAGCTGAAGGAAAAGACAAATTAACCCAGGCAGACTGCAGAATTAGTGCCAGGGTATTGGTCCCAGGACTTGATAAGACATCTCTGAGCTGCTCGACTCTATGTAAACAGCTTCTTTATGTATCAGTACATTGCATCGTGAGGATGTCATCTGGTTTGGCTCCAAAAATCAGGGATTTCTTGCTTAGGTTTGAAACATGACAATGAAGAAATAAACAAACCACTAATTCATGACTTAGGGCTGTGCAAAAAGCATTTTTATAAGGATTTCAGCAAATCCTGAGTTAACACAGTGTGCTTTATTTCTTCAGATGCCATACTTGCAGCAAAAGAAATAAATACCGGAAAAGACAGAATTGGGACTGTATAACCAGGGTGTCCACACCACAAAAGAACTGGGAAATCCTTATCTTAAATCTCACCAATGGTCCTTCCTCCCGTTATAAACAGAGTGTGGGGCTGATGTCCTCACGGGATCAAGACGCCCCATGTTACACAGCTAAGGTGTCTTTGCATTGGGGAAGTTTTTCCCTCCTTTATATTATTGAGAGGAGGGGAAAATAATAAAACATATTTAAAACCCAAATGTAGACAGAACAGCTGTAGTTTTAACATGTGTTAGCTGGATGAAGTCTGACAAACAAATACTAATAGAATGATAATAGTTTTGGGCACCCAGCCAGGAACACACTGTGTGAATAGATCTGGAAAGAAAAAAAATATTAATAGATTACGGCAATATAGCCTGTTTTATCAAAGGTGAAATATGGTGTGATGTTGTTGGTTTTCACTAAATTTTGAGGGTAGCCTGTTATAGACAAGAGAGGGTAGCTGGGTAACGAGAGTACGAATCCATGTAGAAGACTGATTGATTTGGGATAAATAATGATGCTGTGACTGAAGCAGAGGAGGCAGTTGATGCTGAATTCTGGTATAATCCAGGCCAGCAGCCAAATGCTAAGCAACTGAGTGTGACAGACAAAGACATACAACCCTCTCTGACAATGCAGTTCCATTTATGAAAAAGCTCAAAAGATTTTGTCTTTTGTAATGTTTGGAAAGAAACCCAAACTTTGTCGAAACTTCTATAGATCTGCCATTCAATTTCAACCTCTAGCTGTCAGCAAAACACCTGTGTTGGATCTAAATGATTTGTCCTGGTATAGATCTGCAAATATTTTCTAGATAGCCGAAAAAAACAATTAATGATTGCCAGATTTATCCCTAGTTTTTGTGGTTTGTTTTTTTTGGGGGATTGGGTTTGGGGTTTTCTTGAGATCTGCTTCAACTGTGATGGAACTTTTCAACCGATTGGTCAAAAGAAATGCAATGAAAACGGGACAGCAGTTGTTTATTTTCCATTGATAATGAAAGAATCAAGTCAAGCCTAATGCTGAATTTTGACTTCTGGATGTGGTAATCTGCTTGAGATGATTATGCTTCATATTCAGCTGCCTACCTACTGAAACACTGTATAAATCAGTCTTTATCAGCTTGACTGGTTGCACTCTTAACCATTGAATTGAAGGACACTCTGTAACTCTGTGGTACACTTCCTTGGCACATCTCAGAAGTGAGGTGAATGTATCGGGTTTGTTAGGCAGTTTTTATTAGAACTTACAATGGGTCCCATTAGTTGGACTTGGATTTGATCTATAACTTCATTCTGTTCTGAACACCAATAACACACTCTCCTGTTTTCTGTTCCCCTGAAATGTTCTAGGAATTCCTTTAATTTATTTTTAAATGTAGACTCAGGGTAGTGTGAAAAGGTGGGTGGAAGTTTTAATCTTCCAGCCTAAGAAGCAGGGGTAAGGTTGAGGCGGTAATGCCGAATGTCTAGGTTGTTTTCCTCATTTTTTGTTTTTTAGCAGATCTGCTACAGTTTGCAGCTAGTGTTTATCCTCTCCGTTACCTGAAAGGAAAACCCCCTTCAGCTGAGGATCAATTCAATCTCTGCTCTTCACCGTAACCCACTGGCATTATGGTAGTAGTGAATTTTGTCACCAGGAGATCAAACTTTATCTCCTGGTCTGCACTCTGTCTTGTATTCAGACATCTGCAGTTCCTGCAGGGTTGTGCTGGGAGTAGGTCAGACCCAGGTGGGAAGCAACCAGGACTGAATGCTCCTTTCTCCTGAGCTTACAAGCACACATCTTCCAGCTGAAGCACTTCTCATCTGGATTTCATTTTATCTAAACCAGTTTCTATCCTCAAAAATATCCATTCATTCAGTAACTAGAATTGCTTCCTGAAATGTCTCCAGAGCAGCATGCAGCTGAATATCAATCTTACTGTGATTGGATTAATTCACTGGAATGCCATCAGCATGGAGGCGGGTGCCTTCCAACCTTGAGACCAGCTGCAAGTGCTTTTTCTGGAAAGTCCCAGGTGCCAGAAGGCAGTCAGTGGAAGCAATTTCAGACACAGAATTAATGAAGGTAACGACGGATGATATTGGGCAGGAGTATTTGGCAAAACACCTGATTATAAAAGGAGCAGTCTCTCTAATCAGATGGGTAATGTGTTATGGATGATGAAAGGGATGTTTGTCCATGACATTCATTCTTGTCCAGTGTGTTTAATGCAATGTGTATTTTTATGGTCTCACTGGGATGAGGCATCCTGCCTATTTACCAGCTAGCGAGCTGTCATAGATACTCTCCCAGGCATCTATTTTGCTCTTGCTGCTGTTATAATGAAAGCCCATACAGAGTTTTTGAATGATCATTAGTTTTATTTGTTACAGCACTGAAGTTTGTCCAATCCCCTAAAATCTTCTGAAGGTATGATGGAGTCTCCAGTTCTTTCATGCAAGTAAATATTTAAGAGTATTTATGAATTGTTAACATGTGGTTGATTTACCACTGCTGGAAAAGCATGATTTCTTGTTAATACTTTCTTCTTCAGTCCCCCTCCTGTCTTTCAACTTATGTTAGTACATCATTCGTGCTATTTGGGGATCAAGTTTAGAGTATGGCTAGCAGGGAAGATTGGCGCTTTTGATTCCTAGGTCCGGTTCAGAACCAGCCCCTTCCCTGTCTGGATACAGACACTCTTACCACCAGCAGCTGTGCAGGCAAATCAGTGAGAAACATTCTCTTGCTTTCTTGATCTTTATTACTGTGTGTTGCTTTTACATGCCTTGAAGATCTAGGCAATGCCTCTGTCAGTGAAATTCAAGCATTTAGCTTCTTATGTTGGAGCATTTTCCAAATATATGGGTGTTTGTGACCATCTTTGCAATGTTATTTCCACATGCCTTTTCTCTAAATCAACCATCAGAGTTGATTTGATGATGCATTTTATGCATTGGGATGGGAAAGAACAGCTTAATATATCATTTTATTTTACTTTACGTGCCTTCATACTACCTTTTCTCAAGGTTCTTTTCAATTTTATTCATGATTATACATCGCTATTTTCTTATTCCAAGTACTGTTGTTGTATTAAAATTTATTCATAACGACTAGAGGGAAGATTATGTTCAGCAATAGTTTGACTGCACATCTGGGCAAGTTGGCTCATATAGTAAGGTTACTGCTAATCTTTAAATAGTGAATTAACATTAAACCTAAATCTTTATATTTGGTATCTTTCAATATTTATTGCAAAACTTCAATAACGTTCAATTAAAAATGCAATGTAATTGTTACGATTCGATCTATTCTCTGGATTAAGAGTTATTGTTTCACTTGTTACATGACATCATCTAATGCTGTCTCAAGAGTTGCAGGCAGGCAAATCTTTTAACTCTTCATTATTCATTACTTTCCATTCTGGTCCTTCTAGCTCCTGGGACCATCTAGTCATCACATACCCACGCTTGAGTATTATTATTGTTGGCACAGGCTTGTCAAAGCCTTAGAGCTTTTGGCCAGGCACACAAAGGAATGGTGTGTGATGTCACAAGTACATGTTGCTGTAAATTATCATCTTCTTGAGTTTCTCCTTGTTATTTTCCTGTGACAAGATTCTGTACATACAGGCTGGTACCATAGAGTATTTCCTATGGAGCTTTCAGACATTCTGCCTTCTTTTTTGGAAGTAATTATTTGCATTTTCTTTCTTTCTTTCTTTCTTTCTTTTTTTTTTTTCATAGGCAATACTGCTTCTTATCTAAGTACACATGACATGCAATCTTTATTGATGATGATAATAAATGGTATCACCAATTGATTGCATCAGCAGTTTATATCCCGTTTCTCAGTGTCAATTTTTCAGCATAATGTAGCTGTCTAGAAAAGGTACAGGAAATGCAGGTGATACCTGCCATATATGAAAACCTCTCCATCAAGACTAGTTTTACAGCTATGGGGATAGGTTTAATTCTCCAGGGATCATTAATAAAACACTTGTACAAGCCACAATGCAGAAACCAAGGAAAATTAAGCTAATCTCTCTGGTGCTCAATAAGCTAATTTTCCCCATTTGCAAACACGACTCAGTTGTCTCTGCAGATGACATTTTGTTAAAGGGAGATTACCCTGTTACCTAAGGCTGTTTTTATTTTTTCTTTTCTTTTTTCTTTTTTCCCCTCCAGTGTACAATACTCCATGCACACATCCTGTACCTGTGTTTCAAAGTCTTCTTTGGAGAGGCAAGTGGTGAGAGTAAAACCTCATTCTCAATTTGGGAATGACAAATCCAGATGCTCAGGGACCTCCTGCCAGATGTCAGGGGCCTCCTTCAAGCTGCTGGGGAGTTTGTGGTGGGAGATGCTTCTGATCTGGGGCTGTTCAGCCTTGAGAAAAGACTGAGAGGGGATCTGATTAATGTTTATATCTGAAGTGTGGGACACAGGGGGAAATGGCCAGCCCCTTTTCAATGGTCTGTGGAGACAGGACAAGGGGCAATGGCCTCAAGTTGGAGCACAGGGAGTTCCGCACCAATATGTAGAAGAACTTTTTCCCAGTGAGGGTGACAGAGCACTGGCACAGGCTGCCCAGGGGGGTTGTGGAGTCTCCTTCTCTGGAGATATTCAAGGCCCGTCTGGACATCTGCCTGTGCGACCTGTTCTAGGGAACCTGCTTTGGCAGGGGGGTTGGACCTGATGGTCTTTCGAGGTCCCTTCCAAGCCCACGATTCTGTGAATCGGTGAATATCCGTCCAGTCTTACACACATCCTAGTCTTTTCCATTGATTTCATTAGTACTGCATCCCAGTTTCTTTAATGAATGCCAGAGCTAGATGCATCTTACCTTTCCTCTTTCTGTACTGACTTTTTTTAAAGGGAGCGTACTGTTACTGCCCTAAAATGGGAAGATGCTTGCTTTAACTTGAAAACGTTTTAGATTGATGGTCTTTAATCTGCCACAGCTCGTTTCAGCTTAATAAAGGGTTATAGAGCTAGTGTTTACTCTGCTTCTGCAGAGTTGTTCCTATTTTCACTTTGTTTTAGCATTATATTTTAAAAATCTCACTCTTTCTAGTGTTGATTGGAACTATTCCATGAAACCATGTAGATTTGCAATAAAATTAGTATTTTCCTGTTTGAAAAAGTATGATCTTTCTGATGAAAATGTGATTAAAACATATGCCTGACCCTATAACCACCCTAATAAAATTCTTCTCTGTATTTTTCAGATATTTAGTAAAGCACACAAGTTCAAATTCCTTCACCTGGTCATCTCTCATATTAGGTTGAAGTATTTTTTCATAATAATTGTATAACATGGCCTCTTCTCATCTCTTCTTTCCTCTCTGTTACAACATTCTACTTTCATTCTCAGTGTGAAGCCAAAGAAATTTTCCTGACTTCTGTGGGATAGTGTTTGGTTGGGTTGTTTTTATTTGTTTTTTTAATCTGAAAGTAAAATGTGTCTCACTGGCCTTTTCAATTTTGGGTAATATATAAGGGGTTTTTTAAGTGAAAAAAAGTCCTTCATTTTACAGCTTCTTTATCATAAGACACCCTTTTACACACATAGTGCTATCTGATTATTTCTGTATCATATTTAATGTTGTGGGTTTTTTTTCTTTCTCTTTTGCACCATTTCTTGAACTCTTTTGCTTTGGCCCCATTCCAGAACCGTTATTCATTTCTTTCTACTCAGTGGGTAAGATAAAGCTATTATCTGTGGTCCTGCTCTACTCCATTGCTAGCAACGAAATACCACTGCTCAACTCACTCATACATCCAGCTGTATGTTAGTTAGTTATTTTTTTAAAACAGGTAGAATCTGCACTATGACAGATGTGAGTCTAGGCATAATGCAAAATGTCAGGATGATGAACAGTGTCACAGGTACAATGATGTAGTTAAATCTCACTAACTAAATTTGCATCGCCAGACAGTCCAGGGAGGTGACTGTCCTGCTCTGCACTGCACTGGTGCAGCCTCACCTTCAGTACTGGGTGCGGTTTTGGGCACCACAGTACAGGAGGGACACAAAAATATTGGAGAGTGTCCAGAGGAGGGCAACGAGATGGTGAAGGGTCTGGAGGAGAAGTCTTATTGAGGAGAGGCTGGAGTCCCTTGGTTTGTACAGCCTGGAGAAGAGGAGGCTGAGGGGAGACGTCATTGCAGTCCATGGCTTCCTGATGAGAGGGAGCAAAGGGGCAGGCGCTGATCTCCTCTTTTTGGTGACCAGTGATAGAACCCAAGGGAACAGTATGAAGCTGCAACAGGGGACGTTTAGGTTGGGTATTAGGAAGAGGTTCTTTGCTGAGAGGGCGATTGGGCACTGGAACAGGCTTCCCAAGGAGGTGGTCACAGTGCCTACCTTGGCTGAGTTCAGGAAGCGTCTGGGCAATGCACTCAGTCCCATGCTCTGATTTGGCTAGCCCTGTGTGGAGCCAGGAGCTGGACTTGATGGTCCTTATGGGTCCCTTCCACCTCAGGATATTCTGTGATTCTATGATTCTAAATCTGATTTCCAGGTACTCAGATCACAGGCTTGAGATCTGGGCTCTGATGAAGCTGTGGTGTGTATGACAGGGAGAACGTCTCAGTAAGCTAGATGGTGCAGAGATAAATCAACATTAGGTGCTGTACTTGAAAGTCCTTTTACACTACTTCCTTTCATACCAGCTCCCATCTTGAATAATTTTGAATGTATTAACACTGTTGTTGTTCTTTAGTGTGTGCAGACAAAATGCTCAGCTATAGAAACTCCTCATTACTACAGCTTTTGTACTTTTGATTGGAAAAAACTTCCCATTTAGTTTGTGAACCTGACCTAGGTGAACCTTGCCGTTGTTCCTTGTTGCTTCTGTTACTTTAGCATGGTTCTTTGCTTCTTTTTCTTAAGTATCAATCAAATTACATTTGATCCAAAACCATAATAACTTGAAAAGCAAGTCCTTTGCAGTCATCAGGCTGCAAGCAGACATGCTGCTGAGACGCATTCCTCTTAATCCTGGATTTCTAAATTCAAATTTTCTCTCTTTTTCAGTCAGAGATAAAAGTCCTTATTTCCATTTTCATTGTGCAGCAGATGTGTTGATGTTCAACATTACAAGGCTAGACAAAAAAGCTGGCTAGGAATACCTGGAAAACCTTTATTCTTTCTTTCCCTTGAAAACAGCTCCTTGCTAAGGAAAGGCAAAGAATATTGTTTTTCAAAATCAAGACCACAGTATCACAGTACCTATAATGTGTTTTTAAAATAAAATATTATAATGCTCTCTTAAAAATACTTTACTTCATGACTTGCATGGCAGTAGGTCTTAAAAATCCCCTGTAGCTAATGACTGGTGAAGACACAAAAAAATCTTCTCCTTTTGAATGATAGAGTGTAAACTGTCCAGCTATACACACTTCAAGTTGTTTGGATTTCCTTTAACTAAATCAACTTGCTCAGAGCTTCATCAAGCCTGACCTTGAATGTCTCCAGGGATGGGGCCTCCACCACCTCTCTGGGCAACCTGATCTTGTGATCTACCAGGCTCATATTGAAGACTTTTTTCCTAATATCCATCCTTTTCTAGTTTAAAACCACTACCCTTCATTCTTTTGCTACATGCCCTTGTGAACAGTTCTTTCTCTGACAGCATAAATCTAGATTTTATAAACATGAAGAGAATGTTAATCTGTTATCTCAGATTAAAATTGTCTGTGCTGAATTTCAAAGGAGTTTCTAGCCCAAATATACTGAATGGTTGATTGAAGAAAGTAAAGAAAGTGTAGACTTAATACTGTGGTTGCAGGTACCTATAGGCTTGAATTCACCTACACTCCCTGACTAGACTTAAAGTAACTGCATTAGGAAGATAATTTTTCAATAGTCAAACCAATTTACATTATATCAATACTTTAAAAAATCCTCAGCTACTGTGTGTGAAAATAAAAACTTAAGAAACACATTCCCAGAAGCGTAAAAGATACTAGAAGAAGTAACCACAAGATTCTTTGTACTGGGAATATTTTCAGAAAATGAATATGCAGACGTTTTCTTATAACTCTGCTTGAAAATCACTCACAAGAATACAGAATAGAATTTGACTTGGATGGAAGAATTCAGCGTTTCCTGATTTTTTTTTTGTTGCTGTTGTTAAGAGGTTTCCTTTCTTCTCTCATTGTAAGCATTCTCAAACCATGTACAAATTCTGGTGTTTTCATATGCATAGAATTAGCCAATGAGTTGTCTTTGATAACACAGATCACAGGGGACTGCTTCAGTGGAAGAAGCTGGGAGCCAGGGAAACTTCTGAGCTCTGCAGCCTTGGCTGCTGTAATTATTCTGTTTCTGGTACTTTTTCTATTACCTTAAGATAGGAAAAAGTGCTATTGGAGGTTCACCCTGTAACTCAAAGATACATAAGACTCTGAGGGGAACCTCTTGGAACAATTCTAAACCTTTATCAAGAGAACACGGAAGGAATTTGATGGGGAATTCATCATAGGGATTTACTGCCTTAGAGCTTCTTGCTTTGTGCCGTGCGTAAGATGCATGATCTCAAGTGGAGGATTTTATACCACTGACTTTTGAAGATTTTCTAGTTTAATTTGTGGCAGGCAGTTTATAGAAGTAAAATACTTTAAAAATCACTTTAAAAGTAAATGAGTAAATGGTGCTGGTAGAACTTCTAAGCTGTGTGATGAAAGTTTTTTACATGACTGCAAGAGGTGGTTTGTGTCTTTTTGTTTTTCTTCTGGCTGCTAGATAACTTATAATGACTTTAATTTATTTTTTCTTGTTGTTTGAATTTTTTCAGCTCTCATTTGCAGCAACAACCCCAGAGTTGGCTGATAAGAAAAAATACCCATATTTCTTCCGGACAGTGCCATCTGATAACGCAGTGAATCCAGCAATATTGAAGTTACTCAAATATTATCAGTGGAAGAGAGTCGGAACTTTAACACAGGATGTACAAAGGTTCTCTGAGGTAAGATTTGCATACTTTCTGGTACACAAAGAGAGCTACCACTATCAAACCGCCAAAGAGCTAATTCCTCCTTTAGTAGCAATTAAGTAAACATAAAAAGACTGAAACTACTGTTTCAGTCTTGTTTGACTTTGTCTTGTGTAGTCACATTTGCTGTACTGAATAAACTTATTTCCCGTCTGGGGTTTATTTGACTGTCTATAGTCTGTCTATAGTATATAGACTATATAGCCTGTCTATAGTAAAAGCTGCCCATGGTTTCCCATGACTCTTTTTTTCTTGCATCAAAAAACCCACCTTTTTTTTGGTAGCAAAGGTTCCTTTATACTCTTTGACTTGCCACAGAAAAATGCTTGTATCCCGACATTGGTTCACTTAAAAGAGAGACTGAATCTAATTCCATTGTGTTACTTTTGTGGTTGTCCTGGTTCTGGCCAGGACAGAGCTAACTTCCCCAAGCAGCCAGCACTGGTGAGCTGAGCTGGCCTGGGCTGTTCTCCACACCATGTGACATCACACCCCCATAAAAGAGGCTGGTTGGGAAGAGCAGGTCTGCAAGGCTCCGGTACAGTCCGAGTGCAGTTGGGTGTCTGGTCGGTAATTGTATCAGTGCAGTGCTCTGTGTTACCATCTCGTTGGGTTGGTAAAGTTCTCTTCTGTGTTATCACCAGGTGTGTGTATGCTGTCATGGGCTCTCTTGTCGTTCCCCTTTCGTGGTGCTGTTTCAGTAACTGTCCTTATCCCAACCCACAGGGGCTCTGTCTGTTTCTCCTCAGGGGGAAGGGTGAGCGAGCAGCGCATGGTGCTCAGCCGCTGCCTGGGTCTGAACCACCATAGTGGTCTGATTTATTACAAGCATCAGTCTGATCATTGAAAGGCAAAATCTGCTAAGGCCATGACTGAAAGTATTGAAGGAGCTTACTGAGGCAGATATTACTGAAGACCTAGAATTGATAAGATCAGGTGCTATGCACCCTCCAAACATTTTGAATTTCACCCTGAGCAACGTTTTCATTACAGAAATTCCAGTAAAGTATGGGCCAAGTGCCTTAAGTATGGTGTTAACAGTATAGTAGTTAGAAGAAAAGATCCTGTAAGTAATCAGAGCAAGACAAGGGAAAGAGTTGGCCCATTAATTGGCAGAGAAACAAAACTAGTAAGAGGCATGACAGTTTCATGGTTTTTCCTTCCTCAGCATTCACTAATAAAAAAGGCTGACTGTGTGCTGAAGACTAGCATAATTAAAACTAGTGAAGAGGGTTTAAGAACAGGTTAGAGTCTGCTTAGATGATTCAGATCTTTTCCAATTGTCTGGCACAATGTATTCACTTTGGAGTACTTAAGATATCTTAGAGCCTTCCCTTATGAGTGTTGAGAATTAAAGAATAAAAGGTAAGTGAATTGTAGGGGGAGGGAAGAAACCTTTGTGTCTGTCTTTCCAAAAAACACATAAAGGAATTGTAGACAAGTCAGGCTAGACTTAATTCTTGGAAAGTTGCTTACACAGATAAGCTTTTTGGAATGACCCAAAAGGTAAAAAGATGCTTAGCAACGGCCAAAATGGATTTGTCAAGAATAAATAATTGTAAAGCAATCTAAACAGCTCTCATTTCAGCACCCCAATGTAACGCAGTATTGACACTTAAGACCTATAGGGTATGTTTCAACACTGCTTAATGCTCGTTAGCTGTAAGTTGGAACATCAGATCTGGTATCATTTTCAAGAAGAAAGTAGATCAGATAGATTTATAACAAGGTTCAGTAACTTAGATATATTTTTTTATAAGAGATTAAAAGTGGAAAAAATGGGGTAGACTGAGTAGGTTGTTGAACCTTCATCATGTAGGTTTGTTAAGTTAAGACTAAACAAATACAACACAGGATTCTAGGCCTTCCTTTGGGACAGAGAGATGAGCTTCATGTCTGTATGAGTCACTTAAACATTAAAACTGCAGCTTTCAAGGCTTTGCTAGTGCTGCACTTCAAAGTATTTCCACTACTCTTGAAAGGTAATCAACAACTTTCTGTGTCAGACTGCAAACTCAATTTAGTGTGATTCATTAAAGCCTTCAGGTAATGCAAGATCCAGTTAAAGCTTCCTTGAATTCAGGTGATTTCTATAGAGAATGTTGAATCCTGGGTCTGAAATTATTAGATCTCCATCCTTCCTTTTTCAGCTCTGTGCAGAGTTTCTGCCTTCCCTATGCAGACAGTGAGAAAAAACTGGAGAAAATAATTAACTGGCTGTCTGGTAGCAGTGAGGAGAGCCCATGACCCATGTGAGGGAATAGGGCAGGCCCAGAAGTGGAGGACAGGCTCAGCCAAGGGTACAGACCATTGAGTAAGTCCATGGTGGTGAGGCAGGTCCAAGACCAAGCTGGAAAGTCAATCTGCAGGTCAGGGTTAGATCTAGTGATTGCTGGGCAGATCCATGATAGAGACTGAAGACACAAGATGAAAGGTGTGGGTGGAGGTCCCAGAGGAGGGACCGTTAAGGCCTGTTGGTGACCTCTGAGTGCTGCTATAAGCCTGTACATCCACTGAAACTATAATTTTCCTTCTCAAGGAACATCAGGAAAAAGTATCCAAGTAATGTTTAAACTATTAATTTTCCTAACATTTTTTGAAAGTGACAAAATTGTTGAATAGCATCTAGAAATTATTACTTTGCTGTAAAATCCCATTGAGTTTAGGATGTGATTCTTCTTTTCTATGCTGAAAATGCATTAGAAGCCACTAGACCATATGTAACAATGTTATCTCTGTTTACTCTCATATAAAACAAAATAAGCAAAAATAAATTAATGAGGTCTTTACAGAAGCCTGCGTAGTAACTTCGGTGGGTTTACTCTTAGCAGCAAGAGATAGCAATACTCTCTCCTGTTTTTCCATCTCCCAGAATGACTGTATCAATTTGACAATTTTTTAAAATCTATAACAATTTGCATATATATCTTAATTTCCTCCAGTCATCCTTCCACCTAAACACATGCAGGAATAGATATTGCCTTCTTAGAGAAGGCTTCATACCCATATAATTCAGTCAATAAGAACTCTTAACTGCATCCCTTCAGCCACCATCTAACTTCTTTTGTTTTGGAGTGACCCCTTTTTTCTTTACTGGATCACCGTCTCCTTCTGTCTCTTTGCAATTTGTACTGTGATCTTATATCCTGATAATTGAAGCTTACCTAACTTGTCCAGAAGTTAGCTGCCCTGAAAGTCGAAAACCCATTTGTTAATTTACCTGGCCCTATCAATCTTACTCCAGTTTATCTCTGGAGGCCAAAATTACAGAGGATCTGTTGCTCCTGTGCAAACCCTTACTGCGGAGAGTGCATTATCACCTATGTCATTTTACTTGGTGGAGAAACTTCACTTTCTTATAAACAAATGTTAAGTTCTTCAGCTGACATAGATAGATAAATGTAGGAAGAGAGCGGAGAAGCTTATGCCAGCAGGTTTTCAGTTCTTGAGGCACATGGGCAATATCTATATACCTGATACTGCTAGCATGGCTTGAGGCCCCCTTTCTTGGCATTTCTTGGATCCAAAGGCTTGTGACTTATTAAGTAACCTGAATTCTGCAGTTGCTGATAGCACAGCTCACGCTTAGTAGAATTTTTAAGGTACATGGGTCTGTTTGTACAACCAGAAACGTGCCTTCGATTGGATTAATATTTAAATTGAGAAAGTCGTCTTGATGTAAAGGTTATATACAAACATTATCAGTTCTGTTACTTAACTAGGGCAAGTTAAACTCATTGTGCTTCTCTGTCCTAGATTTTGTGAATTGCTGCCCTGTTCTAATCCTCTGGGATAAGATTCTGTTTCAAAAGTTAATATTTCTATGACAAAGGTTTATAAATGAGGTTACAAAATACTTCCAGGCTTTTCAGCTTTAAGCATTTGCTGGGGCATATAATCATACGATAATGTAGGTTAGAAGAGACCTCAGTAGGTTGTCTGGCCCAACCTGCTGCTCAAAGCAAGGCTACCTTTAATGTTTATCCCCCTGAGTAACTGCAACTGTTGCATATGCAGTTCTTAGAAAAGTCCTGACCATGTCCTCCTTCCAAATCCCAGGTGAGCTTTCACTTGATTGGAGATTATGCAGCAATCGGTGCCTCCAACATTGCTCCTGTCTAGCCCTACCTGGCTGAAATTGAACTTCGAATTAGGCAAACCAAATGATATTCCTGTGATCTGCCTTTGCTCTGTTTCATATTTCAGTGGAAAGAGTCATAAGAATGATTTCACCCTTAATTATTCATAACTGAAAGCTGTTGGGAGCCACCAGTGTTGTAGAACATATAAAGGCTTTGGAGTATAACTGTGAAACAGAAAAATGTGTAATGATGTCCTGTTTTTCAGGTAAAGATGTATTTGCTAGCCAGTAATTCTAGTTTGCTTAATTCAGTATTCTGCTGCTGCTCTCTGTGTATTTCTCATTTTATTTATACACATTGTTTGGTTCATAGTATGTTTCAAACTGAATTGGCGCTTTATCACACATGGACACCAGGAGGGATTTTGGCTTCCTTGTTTCATGGTAGGACACATCCTCTAGACTGGATTCAATTGTTTCTTTTTGCTCCCCTGTCATGTTAAAATTCAGTGAAACTGCATTTGAACGTCGCATTTGGTGGCGTATTCATGATATCTCTAAATATTTTATAATATATATTTCTCTCCCACTGAGTAGCGTGTCTGGGATTGTTTTGAAAACAAGTTAAATTCTGATCGTCTCAAGTGACTCTCTGTTTTTCTGTACTACTCAACAGTCATCTCCTTATGTGATTTCTCTGCTTCTTCCTGGAAACAGTGAGAACTCCTAATGTAATTTTACTGGTGTAGGTGGCATTTCAAAAAGAAGAAATGAAAAGTGTGCAGTAGGCTAATGAAGTAGATTAACAATATGAAAAATAGAAGATAAAATATCTCCTCTTGTGACTCTGCTACAATCTTCAGTGAGTTTAATAACCTAAAAATACATTGGTGACAAGTACTAAAGAGAAACAACCCTTGTAAGTGGACAAAATAGTGCTTTTTTTGGCTGCCATGGTTAACATGCTTAGGTTCTTGTAAGGTTGTGCTGTGTTTTGTACACTGACATCTACTTCAAAAACCAGCAGGTGTTTAGGGTCCATTTTGCATAAATTGAAAACATTTTATATCTATAAATTCGAGTTCTCATTCCAGAAAACACAATACTGGAAAAAGAAGAAAATTGTTCCAAAGAAAAGAAGCTAGTAAAACAAAGTAGTACTTGTCTACTGCTGTAGAGAAAGTAAGCCTTAGTAATCCAGAAATTATTGTAGTCTTGCTCCATCCCTTTGGAGTCTACAAACTAGACTCTGTGTTAGTGGCCAGTTTTGATAAGAATTCACTGGATAAGCAGATACAATGAGAGAGTTATTGAGGGGCTGGGAGAGGTTAGACATGGAAAAAGTAGTATCTTGTGACCTTTCAAATTTCAGCCAGGAAACAAGCTTGAGACACCAGTTTTTGATGGGAATAGGTATACATTGTGCAGACTTCAAGGCATGGTTACACTCTGACTTCTCAGGCTTAGCTTCTAAGGAAAGACAGGAGAACAGAAATTGCCACTCTACTTCCTGGTTGCTAAGAGGTTTTAGGGCAGCAAGAAAAATACTACTTTTTCTCCAAGAATGACCTTGGAAGCATCAAATTTACCAGATAACATCAATGTTTGAGTTGGAATTTCTGAATAGTACCCAGTGATTTAATCCTAGAAGGAGCCATGTACCTTTGACTTTGAGAGCAAAGAAGTAGTAAAGAGAGGCAGAAGATAAGAGATGTGATGCACAGAAGGCAGTTAAAGAAAAATATATGAAGAGGCATGGAGAGAACGAGAGCAGGAAAACATTATAAATGTCATTATTTAACTGTAGAACTTTCCAAACTACCTCTTTCTAATGTTTCTTTTCTTTTTTCTCAAGGTGTCTTGTCTTCCTCCTCTATTCTGTACATCTTTTCTGATTGTTTTTGGCATAATTTCATTCTTTCCACAAAGCCTTTCATATTCCTTTTACTGGTTTATATTTTTGTCCCTGAAGGAAATTAAAAGATATCTCCCTATGTCTTTCCTTCCCTGGTTCCACCCAGGAGTTTCTCCTATCTCCATGCACTTAACTGTTTTTGGGGGAAAGAGCAATCTTATCCTAACACTGGTTGCTATAGTCAGGACAAAATAAAGACGTAGCTTCTGCTTTGATATTCTGTAGTATTTATAAAGCTGACTGGTAATAATTTAAGGTTTTAGGCCTTCTTTGGAGTACTAATATGAAATTTTTGAGGAAAAAGGTTGTTACTTTTTCATTGTTACTGGATAGCTATTGCCTGTGGAGGCAATAACTTACCTCCACGAGGATGCTTGAGATACCTTGATATGGCCTTGACTATTCTTCAAGCATTTGTTGAAATATATACTGTAACCAAGAGCTTTTAAAACTTTTTTCCCCCCACTGGCTTAAAAAAAAAGACAAATTTTTGTCATGTTTGGATGTATACCCTGAAAGCTGTCAGCTACTGATGTACAAATACTAGCAAAATGAGGTCTCTATTTAATCCAACTTCACATGTCATGAAGAAATGAGGTTTTGCTTGTTTGCTTGGCTTTTTTCTTTGCAATGCATTTTAGGTTCCTGGTCTCAAGAAGCCCCAAACTTCTTTTCCCAATCAGAGTTGAAGTGAGCTCACTAAACAGAAATAATGGAGATTCTGTCCTCCTTGTGGTTTCTAAATTGTCCTGTAAAACAGAAGTACAGGCACACATGTCCCTGAGATCTTCCTTCATAACGCCCTACTCCCAGTTCTTGCCTGATTTCTACAGCAAACTCTTAGGAACAACTTACTTTGAGTTCTGAGCTTGCAAGGAAGAATGAGTTCCCCATGCTGTCTTGTAACTTCTTCCTGTAACTCAAGCTGATACATTAAGGTCCTCACCAAAGGGCAGCCTCTGAAAGTGACCTCTGCTAATATCACAGGATACTTTTCATATAAATGGGAAACTGTACCTTCACTGGTATATAAGTGGTTTATGGGGGAAGAATCCCTGCAGTAGTTATAATGAACAAGGTATTTCTTTCAGTAAGAAGCTTCAGAATCTGAAAGGAAGATATTTAGGCATATTAAATATAGGTGGTCACTTGCTGGAATTTTCTGAAGGGCATGCAGAAATGTCTGTTGGCCTTTTGTGCAAATATCATGCTAGCAAACTTTTTTTTCCTTCTGTTCCCTAATACTTTTTTTTTTTTTTAGCTTCCCAAACCAACCAAACCAAAAGAGGTCAGAACATCACCTACGTGAATTAGATCTTTTCCGTGGTATTATCTGGTTGTGCCATCTTGCACTGATTCACACTCCGCTACTACCCTAAGAGCCCCCAAGGTTCCCATGAACTGAATGAGTCTTTGTCAAACTTCAGGTGTCTTGAACAAAACCAAATCAAACTTAAGAATTTTTTAGAGAACGACTCACCATTCCTTCATGTTTAAACCTCACATTGTGCATGCTTGATAGGTTGGTATTTGCTACACAAGATAGAAGAGTGGAATAATCAGTACCTTCTAAACCTCTTAATACCTTGTGGCTGAGAAACTCCATACAGTTAAGAATTTCCTAATTGATCTGATCTAAAAATCTCTTTATCTGAAACCCAGACTAATCCAGACTCAAAGAAAAAAATTCCCATTTAGATTATATTGAAAAAATGTTCCAAGACAATGCTGGTTGTAACAGATGTTAGCATTGCACATTGAAATTTTATTGCTTATACCACAGCATTGTCCTAGTTCTGTTTTGGGTTTTGCTATGCTTTGGTTCTTGTTTTTTAGAAAATGATAATACAAGGATGAAATTTGATTCTAAACAGTGATTTAACTTGCAAGCATTCCCCACACACAATAGTTTTGATTGGGTATCTAATTATCTTCCATTCATCAAGCAATTGCAGGATATTTTCAAATTAAAATCGATGGTGCAGTGATAAAATTTAAAAGTGGGCACAGTTGTGCACATGATGAAGATGAGTAGTAGGAAAATGTGATATTGTCCAAATCAGATCACTTCACTGAAATAATCATTTTTGCAACAATTGATCAAAATTCAGTGTGTTGATTGCTAAGAGGTTAAAATAAATTTCTGGAAAAGTCATGGAATGTCTTTTAGAGTGATGAATGGTCCCGGAAGAGTGCGGAAATTTGACAGAATCCATTCCCTATGAAAGGTAATCTGCAAATATTGGAGTTCAGCAGCTGTTAAACTGCTTGAAGTTAGCACGTGCAGGACTGGGGCCATTACTTAAGTTTGATTAAAAAAATGTCCATCTCCTGTCACTTTCATTATGAATTATTAAAACAAGAATTAGCTCAGGATATGAGAGTAATTTTTAAGTGTTCTTGTGTGTTTTGTTCAGGGATATTGTCTGTTCATGGATACATTTATTTACTGGGATTTTTGTTTTAAACTAATCTTTTCCTAAGAATTTTTATTATTTCTGTACTATTCTGGTTGTGTCCAACTGAAATTTATACCATCTTTTCTGTCTTTGTTTGTGCTTTTAGATGGTTCTGTGATGATTAAGGTTTGAGTTTCAGCAGGTTGTAGGACCTCACCTGCCCTATGAGGGGAGTGGAACATTTGCAGGGCGAGAGAAAAGGCTTTAAGAAAAGGCATTGCAGTCATCCCTCTTGGACTTTAAATCTAGAACTGTAGGAGAATATATGTAGTGTCACACGGTCACTGTTCTGCCTTCTCTTCAGGTTGCTAGTTTCCTCTCTAGGAAAGGAAGAAAGAGTCCAATATGAGGATTAACACTACTCTTCTAAGATTTTTTATCACATGCTCTCATTCATCCCCAAAACATTTATCTGCCCTGTCATTAGTACAATGCTATTCATCCTCTGATTATCTTTGCTGCAGTGTTTCACTGAGGATCTTGAGTGAATCAGTGATGTGGACCATTCTGTAGCATATGGCTCAGACAGGCAGTGTCCTAGAGAAATAAGAACCGAAGCTGTTAGCATCTGGCTCGTCTTTGTTCGTTTGTCTGGAGCAGGCAGATTGATCTGCATATAGTATGACTTCTAGTGCAGTCTCATGTTTTATTTACTCCTCATTAACTGCAGGCTGACGATGAAAGGGGCAGTCCTCTTTTCCCCCACAAGTTTCTTCCTTCTCTGTTGCACCTGATCTTAGCAGTCATTCCACGTGTCATGAATCAGCTCTTCTGTCCAAAGCTGATCTTCCACTGGCAGACTGACTCAGGCTCTGTGGTTATTACTTTTCTTGCAGTTCTCATGTCCTTTGGGAAAGGGGGAACTTTTCTGATCATGGAAACTTACTGGACGTCGCTCAAAGCACGGAGGGAAGATGTTGTATGGCACGTGTGTGAAAGCCAGTGTGAATACTTTATTTTTTTGGCTTTGAGAAGTTTGTTCACCTCCAAGAGAGAGAGTGGGGCATGCAGCATATCTAGGCATTTTTGCTTGCTAGGAAAGAGTTTTTCTGTGATGAATTTTCTTTGGTCTTTGCAAAAATAAGTTGTTAAAGTTACAATGGGACTTCTAGAGGTTTTGTACACTACTGCCATTCCAGCTTTAGCATGGCTCTTCTGGGTCCTGCTGAATATTTAGATGCCATGAGAATATGAGGAGGTCATAGGAATTCAGATATAAGAAATGGGGAAAAAGCAGAAATATGGAACCTTAGCCTAGGTTTGTCCTTCTTCATAGGAAATGGTCTATGCACATTCAGCTATAGAGGGGTCATTTGTAGGTGAGAAGTGTCCTACATTATTAAATTATGTCTTTTATTTGAGTGAGAAAGTATCTTTCAGAGATGTGACCTGGTGAGTTTAATTGCATTCCTCATTACCACCCCTTATGAAATTTTATTTGCCACTGGCATATTCTGAGTTTCTTTGCTCCTGATTCCTGTCACTAGGCTAATGGTGTACATGAAAATTGGTTTCTATACACTTCCAAAACTTGGAAAATGGTTCCAAATAAACAACAATCAACCTTGTTGCAGATCAGTAAAATAGATTGAGCTACTGACCTGTATAAAAACTTTTAGAAATGGTCACATCAACCAGACAGGCAGTTCCTCTTTCCAAATACCATGTCTTAGTCTTGCAGCAAGACCAACTTCAAATTGACATAAATCTAATTCCAAGTCCCGGGAAACCATCATTTTCCAAGCCAGTTTAGACATACCTATGGATTATAGGAGCATCCTGAAACCTAGCCTGTTACTCTAAAGCACAAGGTATGACTTTAAATCTGAGTTAGCTTTATCTGAAGATGTCCGATATCTGTTTGGGGTAACTATAGGCAGGATATCAGTAATGTTTGTAGTGTTTTAGGACTTCAAAGAATTCTAGAATGGTTGAGGTTGACAGAGACCTCTGGAGGCCATCTGGTCCAAACACCCTGCTCAGCCAGGGACACCTAGAGGCAGCTGTCCAGGACTGTATCCAGACAACCCTTTTCACAGCTGGAGACTCTGCAGCCATTGATCCTCACCCTCTGAGCCCAGCCATTCAGCCAGTTTTCAGTTTACCTCACTGTCTGCTTGTCCAGCCCATACTCCATTAGCTTCTTTTTGAAGATCTTATGGTACAATGTCAGAAGTGTTCCTGAAGTCTTTGTAGACAACATGCTCCATCACCTCCCCAGGGACTGGTGCGAGGCTGACTGCATTGACATTTTCTTTCCTCCAGTCTTCAGGCACTTCTCCAAGCTGCCATGACTGTTTGAAGATTATTGACAAAATTATTGACAATCTTCAAAGGGTAGAGAATGGCAGTTTCGGTCAGTTCCTCGTGAATTGTTTTCCTTTCTCACACCCTTCCCCTGCTCCAGCATTGGGTCCTGCCCACAGGAGACAGTCGTCCATGAATCTCTCCAACATTAGTCCTTCCTGTGGGGGCTTCAGCTCTTCTCCCAGCCCAGCTGGTATTTGCTCTGTCAGGCCTAGGGAAAGCTTCCAGATGCTTCTTGTAGAAGCCACCCCTTCAGTGCCCCCTTCCCCCCCCCGAACCTTGCCACATAAAACCACAACAGTCTGGCTCTTATACAGGTCTGTCCTGAGCACCAATTTTTGACTGTCTGCAATTAGAAGGCAGCTGCAACAAAGGCGTCAGGCACATTGGGTCAAGGGTGTTTAATTGTGCTCATTAGGAGTTACTACAGCTTCCTTGAACCCACACTGGCATGACTCCCCTTATTTCATCCTTGCCTGACAGCAGCAGTCTCTCCCAAGTTCCTCAAGGGGTTCACAGGAGTTCTCTGATGATCCTGGACCTTGTCCCCAGAGAGTCCAAAAGCAGACCCCAGACACTGCTGCACAGATGCGGGAATAGAAATGTCTTAGAGGAAAGAATAAACAGGGAAGCAGAGGACAGGAAAGAGAAATCCCAGCGTGATTTTTTATCAAAGAAAGATTATGGCAGAGATGGTAAGATAGTTGATGTCTTAGAATAATTACAGTTAATTGCAATGTTTAGTTGTCCTCTGAGTTGGCTGGTGCAGTGCCCTGCAGGAGCTGGGTGGAACAGAGACTATAGGATGGGTACAGGGGGTTCTAGGGCAGTTCAGGAACACAGCCAGTGGGAAGACTGCAGCTAATAGTATTATAAAGATATTTCTCAGGGTAGAGAAGATGACAGTGACTTTTCTTTTTTTAAAAAGGAATAGCCCAGGGACCAACTCTTTTCAATATATTAATTCATTACTTTGAGGAGAACAAAGTATAAACTTGTGAAAGTTGTAGATGACCCAGGGGATAAAGAAAACCCAATAACATGAAGCAACAGATCATCGTAAAGAATAGTCTGTATGATCTTGTTAATAGGAATCAGAAAATAAAGTATAGAACTTCGCATGAGGTAGGCTTTACCTGTGGTAAGCTTCCTAGAATTTCCAGGATTTTAATTTAACAGATCCCAGCCATTACAGGATAGCAAGATAATGGTGATACTTTCAAATTCTCTCCCTTTTAAGCTCTCTTCCTTTGGAACATTATAACTGTGGTCTTTAATATTTTATTACAGGTACAAATTTTGGTTCTGGAAAGTATTTTACAGCCTACAGCATATGAAGGGACTTCCCATGTGTGGATTTTTTCAATCTATATATCAACTGTTTGGTTGTCCCAGACAGTCCCTTCAGTGATGACTTCTTGTGGATTTTAGACATACTGGGTTCTTGTCAAGAGTCTCCTTTTCCTGTTCTTTCCTCAGTCTAATCAAACAGGACTGTAACCATGAGCTCCTTTTCCCAGTGAAGATTTAAAATTGTTTTAATCAGCGTTTCATCACTTTGTGGAGAACTTAATGAAAATATTTTTTTCTTTTTGCTAGACAATGCAGAATTAATCAAACTCTAATGATTATTGGAAATGTTATTATAATAATCATACTGTTATGATATTTAAGATACACTTGAAGATGTTATAAATTTATTATGAACAATTTTTACTAGATGCATCTTTTTTAGTCTGGATCAGACAAGCTACTTGGACATCATATTACTATTCCCTGTCTGAATGAATGCATGAGTGCTTCCATCACACACATTTCTAAATGTTAGTTGCAGTCAATATAGCTAAAGAGAACTTGAGACAACTCTTTCTGTAAATCTCAAAACCTAAATTGCTTCATGTTAAATAGGACTTAAATTCAGTAAAAGTGTAATTGCAGTGGCTGTCTTGATGTCATCTCCAGCGCTCTTTGCAATTGCTTTGATACTAGATGAAGCTTAAGGAGTCTCCTATAGCTAGGCCTGTGTTTGGGTTCCTGGTCCCTAGCTCCAAGACCTGTGGCATTTAGTTGTTCTTCCTCCTTATACAATTAATGGAATAATGGATATATCCCCAAAATTAAACTCAGAGATGAGTCCGCGCAGACTAAGGCACTAGCAAAGGTAGCCAAGAGTCAACCTGGAGGTTTCCATGTATTATAAATTCTGCCGCTTTCCAGGCAGTTAAAGCCTTCCTCTGAGGCTATAGAGGTGTGTTTCTCTATATTCAGGATTCACATCCCTGAATCTTTTTCTGGACCCAGTGATCTACAACCTGTACTTCAAAGGCTGGATGGAGGTCAGATCTTTCTATCAGAAAGCTACTTCTGCAGATGATTATATTTTTGCCTTAGCTTTTCCTTCGAGAACACACCAAAGAAGTGGAAATTCTCTTTTCCCTTCTCTTTGAATCGCCTGAAAGGAATTCACTCATGTCAGCCCACCACCAGGATGGAGCCCTAATCATCAGAGTGGCAGACATCTGCATCCTTTTCTGGCAGTAACTCCACGTACTTTAGCTACTGTAATAAATGGGAGCACAGCCCATTCCAGAAGGGTACAATGTAGGTGGAAAACAAGGAATGTGTCCAGATACTCTTAAACAGATGCATAGCAAGAAATGCTTGTATTTGCTCTGCACTGCTCTGAGGGAGGAAGGTGGGTGGTGAATTCCTGTACTTCGTTCGGCAAATTGCACGTGTACTTAAGGGAGGAGGATTAGAGAACAGATAGTGTTGTAGAGAATGTTTCACTTACAAAACATTTGTTTAAGGTTCAGCCTGTATATGACCATTGAGCTGCCAGTTGTGTGGATGACAAGAAATAAGCAGATGTTGGTCTTTCTCCTGCAGAGACTGTTGTAGTTGTTCCTTAGATGTGCACAGTAAGTAATGTGACATGAGCAGGAGCATCTTTACTGTGCCTTTGTTTGCAGCATATAGACATAGTGGAGATTTGTTCTGACATGTTTTGCATTCCCAATCTAAATAGGGGTTGCTGAGGGAAACTAAAACTGCACCATGAGAGACAAGATAATACATGGCATATTGTAGGTCCTAATGGGCAGGCCAAAACTCCCTTAACACTCTGTGATCAAATGCAACTTGCCAGGCAGAATGCAGGTATCAAGGACTGATACCTGGTGGTTCAAGCTGAGCGAGTTGGGGTTGTTCATCCTGGAGAAAAGGAGGCTCAGGGGAGACCTTATAGCGGCCTACCAGTACCTGAAGGGCCCTACGGGAAAGCTGAGGAGGGGCTGTTTGTAAGGGCGTGTAGCAATAGGATGAGGGGCAATGGGCTTAAACTAAAAGAGGGTAGATATTAGGAAGAAATTCTTCCCTGTGAGGGCGGGTAGATATCAGGAAGAAATTCTTTCCTGGAACAGGCTTCCTAGAGAGGTGGTGGAGGCTCCATCCCTGGAGACATTCAGGGTCAGACTTGGTGAAGCTCAGAGCAACTTGATTTAGTTAAAGGTGTCCCTGCTTACTGCAGGGGGGGTTAGACTAGATGACCTTTCAAAGGTCCCTTCCCAGCTAACAAATTCTGTGATTCTGACTGGGGGAGGCTGTTAGGCCATCTCATTTGCATATCCTAGGATGCAGTTACCTTTCCAAATAAGGAAGCATACAAGAGTATTTAGAAAAACACATTACTCGTGTGTGTGAGAATGAGGAGGCTGTGGCTTTGCAATTATCGGGAGTGGTGCTTTGCATGGTGATTGCTGAAACTGTGGCATCTTGCAGAAGCAAGAATCCATTCATAAAGCAAACCTACTATTCAATTTAGAACCATACTCCTCCACAGTTCCTCTTGCCTTCAAGCACAGGGCACAGGAAGACTTGTTTGCTGTCATTGAGAAGGAAGCAGGAATTTTTTTTTAAATCTTACTGGGCTCCCTTCCCCCCCTTGATTTGTGCTGAACTCCTCTGAATCTTGTCACGCCTTCAGCTTGTAAACCTTCCCTTCTGTGATTCTGCTGTCGAAGTTGCATGTGCTACAGGTATGGTCTTACTGTATCCTTCATCTACCTACAGTGATTCTGTGTTGCAAAATCCAGTGGCAGCGCCTTTATCAGTGAAGCGTGTCCTTTCATTTCGTCAAAGCCATTTACATCATTGCCCAGCTTCACAAAGGTGTTGACATGTCTGTTTCAAGATGTCTTCTCTCTCTAAGACTGTAAAACAGCAATTTATATCATCATTAAAATCAGTAACAGGAAGGTATTAGGGAGGAAAATCTTTTTGAAAATGCTTTGAAAAAATTCTATAAATCTGCATTTTTACTGTATGGTTTTGTATCCAGTCTTGATAATCACAGTAAGAATTCATGAGTTCAGAGACCCTCTAGGCTAGCACTGATCCAAATTGCTGTGTTCATGCCGTGTGTTGCTTGCAAAGTTTCCAGCTCTGATATATTTCTTTGACTATACTGAAAAATTATGTTCCTTGTAATACTGGAGATTGTTGAGCTGTCTGCATCACACTGAAATGGTATGCCCTGGAGAAGAGGGAAATATCTGAATTATCTTTTGATTATGATAGGCTGCAGTATGCTCTGTAGCCTTCAGCTCTTCTTTTGCTTTCCAGTTGTTTTCCTCACTTTAGCTTTATTTGTTTAATTTCAGCTTGTATGATGTCCTGATGTACTAGCAAACTAATTTGCCTGCAGCCTAGTAAAAATATCTTTTTTTTTTGCCTCTGTCAGGTCTAATGACTGCAAAAGTGTTTGCTCTTGCACTGGTGGAACAGACAAATGCTCTGTGTTACCCTTGTCAGTCTTCTCCAATCGGTCCTGAGGTCTGTCCTCAGACCATCTTCGCTTCGCTCATCCAGCTTGCTAAAATGAAAACCCATGATATTTCCTATGAAGGTTTCTGTGATGCCTTCCATCACTACCAGTTTCATGGATGCTCTTGTTTATATGAATATTAGGTTAGGACAAATGCTTGTCAAAGGCAAAAAGCAAGAACTTGTCAACACCCTTTCACCTGGAGACTAGGTGTTTTTAGCTTTTATCTTCTCTTGGAATTACTTTTCCTTTGTGCAGCTTTACAAATACATACTAAAGAAATCCCCCCCAATCTGCCTGCCTTGTTTAGCTTAAACTTTGTGTCTTTAAAATGCTTTGTGTTGCTTGTTTGCTTAGGTTTTTTCCACATAAGCATTTGCCATTGATTTCTTAAGTTTACCTTTCTTTCTTAGGCAGGATTCCTGTGTGTTGTTGACTCAGGAAAATTTTTAACTAGAATACTAGGTAAAGATTGGTTCTGAATAGGCTTGGTAAAAGAGAACTTTTATCTTCTTTATAAGAAAGAAGAACAGATTCAGACTTGGTCCTCTTAAATACAGTCCTGTTAAATATTCACTGTACTAAAGGTATGCGGCCCATGTAATGCCTCAGCTTTCATGATGAGATGAGAACCTGACAGCATAACTGACAACTCAGGGCCGGAATGCACCCGTCGCTCACAGGAATGGCTCTCTCTATGAGATCCATTTTGTGCCATGTCAGACACCTAAACAGCGATGTCAGGCCTAAAATAATAATTTGGGATTCCTTTATAGCTTGTGGGCAACTGTTCTGGGTTCAGCAAGGATAGAGTTCATTTCCACCAGAAGTTGGGATGGAACACAGCCAGGGCAGATGACCCAAAATAACCACAGGGAGTATTGCACACTATATGATGTAATGCTCAATATGAAGGGATGCTAGTTGAGAAAGGGCACTGTGGCTCCAGGACTTGCAGCTCAGGAACAGTCTGACTTTGAGACAGGTCTCAAGCATGCAGGCTGAGTTCTATGTTTTTTGGTGAGAAAATGCATTGTGTATCACCACTTTGTGTATATTCTGTTACAAGTGCTGTTGTAGTTTCCCCCTCCCGTTGCTGTCTCAGTAAACTGTCCTTATCCCAACTCAGGAGGTTTGCCTTTGTCTCCCTCCCCATTCTCCTCCCCATCTTGCCCAGGGGCAGTAAGCCAGCTGCTGAGTGGTGCTCAGCTGCTGGCTGGAGCTAAACCATGACAGCACGTCTCACCTTGAGGTTTCTCAATTAAAAAATACCCCCTCCCCCAACAATAATACTGTCTATATTCCTACTGCTTTCTGTTGGCTAACTTAAACTAGGAACTGCAGTGGAGGGAGATTATGAGTCATGGTGGAGTGAGCTAGTGGTAGGCAGGGGTCAAAAGGACGGGGTACAGGGTGATGACAACAAGAGAGACTTCAAGAGCAGTAAAGCAGGGTGAAGGGACACCTGCCTCAAATGTTCACAGATGCATACAGCCTGGGAAACAAGGAAGAACATGAGCTGCATGTGCAGCCACGAGGCTCCAACACTTCATTAACTGAGAGTGTCAGGATTAACATGGGTGGTATGCTGTGGTGGCTGGATGCAAGCTTTACAGGAAACACAGGCAAAGAATGAGTAGGATTGGGCTGCCCTCTATTGTGAAGGAACAGCCTGGACACATAGATCTGTTCTACAGGAGGGTTGACAGTTTGGCTGAGAGTTTGGCAGCATCAGAGGAGAGGTGACACTGTGATGTCAGTTTGCTACCACTCAGTCAGCATAAGGAAATGGACAAAGCCATCTCTTATCAACTCAAGGAATATTTTCCATGCATATACAGTGTTATACCTTGCAGGAAAAGCAACACTTAATTCTGGTTTTATTCCAACCAAGGAGCAGTCCAGGGAGAAACTGCCATAAAGCTGACAGTGAAGCAGTCCAGTTCCACACACTTGGAACCTGAAGGATCTGGGTTTTCACATGCCTTGGGAGTAAGGGGGAAAGTTCAACACCCCACTCTCCTTCAGGAATGAGCAGATAACTCACCAGTTCCATTACTTCTGAGCACAACAGGACATGAACATCAACATTTAATGTCTTTTCCAGATGCTAGCCTCTTAGCACTTCCTCTAACCTCCCTTGTTTATAGTCCCTTACCAAAAAATACAGTAGAGGGTTGCTGTGTTGTGACAGCTATTCTCAGTGTTTGGAGTTTAGTGGCAGTAATTAAACAAGTCAGGCAGCTCTGACTGAAATATGGAACATAACTGGGATCTGAATACTGGCTTTATGTATTTCTGTAAGAAGTGAAGGGTTAAATGCACTTAAATGGATTAATTTTTATTTCTCTTGAGGAAACATCACTTCTGCTGAATGCATGTTTAGCAGTCAGTGATAATTCATGAAGTGATTTACATTTATGACAAATCCAAGGAACCTTAAACAAGACTCACAGATCCTTTGGTACAATGGCAGAAATTCTATATCAATTTAAAATGAAACTGTAGACTAGTACTGAATGCACATACATTTTCAGTTATCAGTAGGAAAGACCTCTTTCCTGTAAAATTTAATGCAAGAATGAAAGATGGGAAAGGACAAATAATGCAGGTATTTTCAGATGTGCACAGTATGGAAGTTTGAATTTCAGTCAGCGGTGCAAGGGAGAAGAACATTCTGAGCCATATTTAGGTCTGTCTGCAAACTTTTATGTGTGAAAAAAAGAAAGCTAAATATGTTTACTTGATAAGCAAATGTTAAACTCGATGGGGCTTGAGATTGCAAGTGTGGTCCTGAGAATATGTCTGCAATAAAAAGTTCTCACCTGTCTCCGAGACAGAAAGGACTTTCAAAAAAGGTTTTGTTTATTAGGACTGAGATTCTGTCAGCCTCCATTACGTGGTTGTGATGCAGCACTTTCTGACAAAAGCACTAAGCCCTCTATTTTGCAGGAGTTCAGACTGAGCGATTGATACATTTCCTTCTGGCATTAATTTTTTCCCTTTATAAAGCCTCTTACGTACCAGTCGATCTTAATACAGCATCATGTAATATCATGTAAAAATCTGTCCCTGAGCTTTTATTGCTGAGCATGATGTCACATGGTATAGAGTATCTCTTTGGTTAGTTTTGGTTGACTGTTCCCCCCAACATCTTACCTACCCCCAGCTTACTGACTTCTAGGGGTGGGGAAAAAGGCAGCCTTGACGCTGTGCCAGCATTGTTGAGCAACAGCCAGATCACTGGTGGATTACTGTGGCTGGTTTAGCCACAAATGCAAAGCACAGCACCACACAAGCTGCTTTGAGAAACATTGGCTTCATAACTTCATTCCAGCCAGACATCACGTTACTGCTTTGTGCTCAGGTTCCTGCCAGTGACATGGAAGTCAGCAGTGGTTTTCATCCATGAATCTTTAATAGTTAAAAAAAGTTGAAATTGTGTTATCTATGGCTATTCTCATTTGTCAACATAGACACTAAGGTGCAAGTAAATCAAGATTAACTTTGGATGTGGAGATTAGAGTGGTTGCCAGTAACAAGTTCTAGATATGAAAGCTTAATAATATCTCTAACATGAAATTGTTGTTCCATAGTCAAAGCCCAGATATTTTCTTGGTTTCCTAAAGAAAAATGCTATAGAATTTAACTCATGTATGTATAATCCTGTTGTCTCCTATGTTTTTGTGCTCAAGAACACCAGAAGGCTGGGAAATGTACCATAGTTTTTGTCACTGTCCTAATGGCTAGTGATACACGTGAAAAAATATCTCTTATTTCATCTTTAACTTTCAGCTACTATATTTTATGTATTTTTGTCTGCTAGATTAAAGAGATTGGAGTTAGAAAATCTCCTTAAGTAGGTAATTTATCATGTACAGACTATATCATCATGATTCAGTTCTGTCTTAATCCATCTCAGAACTCATTTACTCTCTTACTGTATAGTCTATTTCCAAATTGCAAATCAATCTTATGGTTTTCCTCTGAATTTTGAGGATTTTCTTGGCATTGCTTTTAGTGGAAAAACTGGATAGAATTGGCTATCTCTAGTCTTGAGAGAGGACTGTATAAGGACTCTAGGTACTTTAAGCATATGTCATTTTTATAAGCATATGTCTTGAAGTGTATGTCTTTTTGCTGGTGGGCACAGGTTGCCTTCAATCCATGCTGCAATCCAGATGTATACAGGCAAACTCTGAACTGTGCCCACCCAGGTGTGAGTTGGGCCAAGGATCCAATAGAACAATGCTCTCCAAATGGGGAAATGGGCATCCCAGGGGCTGTGCAAGATGATCTGTTGGAGTGTAGGAAGAAAATAGTTGAACTTCCATTTATATTTATCTAAAAAAAAAGGGGAAAAAATTAAGGTTTGGTAATATTTAATATACAAACAGTCCATATGTCAGATGGTTACGTTAGGTTCCTGAGATGCCCTGAGGGAAGAGTGGGTACTCCTCAACATGGAGGGCTTGACAGTGGCATCCTCACTGAGTCATTCACTTTCAGTGCATTGTGATGTACTACAGTTTGTGTGTGCCCAGTTAAGTGGATTTATAGATTACATTCTCTAGTTTTAACTAAACTACAAAACAGACAAGTGGCTTAAAAAGATTCCTGCAAAGAAACTGCAGATTGAAGATAATGCTGATAATGCCAGCACAAGGGAACAAGAAGAAAATTGCAGAGCTGACACTTCTACTGCTAGTACGAGCTCTTCATCCGCCACATTATGGGTAAAAACAATGACAAGCTAACCAGACCTGACAGGAAGTCAGCCAAAAAAAAAGACCAAATTTATTAAGAAGACTATTTGAAATATGGATTTATAGCTAGTTAGTATTGCTAATGATGATTCTTGCCCTAAGTGCGTGTTGTGCCTTGAGGCAGCAGCTATTGATAGCTATTGATTGAAGCCATCGTGACCAGAACATGAAGACAAACCTCTACAATTTTTTTCAGTGAAGTTTAAAGTCATGTGGTAGTCTAGTACTTTACATAACTAAACATAATGATAAATGTTTAAATGCACCTTCTAAGTTTCTTGCTTAATAGCAAAAGATAAAAAGCCACATACCATTGGGGAACATCAGTTCTTCCTGCTGCGGTAAAAATGGCTGAAATAATGCATGGAAATATGGGGACAAACTGAAGCCCATTCTTTTGTTGGCAAATACTGCAGGAAGAGTTGAAGAAAGAAATATTGGCAGTATTTCCCCCTTTCCCTCAAAGGGAGGGAAGCCAACAATGCGGAAGAATGGAATCTTGCAACCACAAGAACCAGCAGGAGGAAGAGATGTTCCCCAAAGCCTGAGGTGCCCTTGCAGAACCACTGCACTGCTCTGCAGACTGACGAGGAAGACCTGCCACGTCCGGAGAGGTGCTGGAGCTGAATAAGGTAGCCCACCCTGCTCCCTATATAATGACCAGCACAACTTAGAAAAGGTGATGGGTAATAGTAGTAGCGGCCTTTCTTCTGAGAGATATGGAGACACCCATTTGCTGACGTGACACACTCTAGAGATGTGTGCTTCTTACCAGGAGTTACCAAGAGTCTACCAAGCCTTGTACAGTTCACTCACTGCTGCTGTTGTTTCATGTGGTCATGGTTGATACAGCCAGGAGCAGTCTGAGTACTATCGAGAAAGATTACATAGCCCTGGATGCAGTGGTGAGGAACCCTGGAGTCTGTGTGTCTTTTTCATCAGATCTCCTAGTCAAAGGGAAGGGGTTTGAAAGGGCCAGTTGAATCTAGCAAATAAATAAATGGTTACAGGAGTGGTGCTACAGCCAGGGGTTTGGCTACTTAGACCATGGGACTCGCTTTGAGAAATCGGTTTTACCAGGGTACAATAGGATCTGTCTTCTAGGGAAGGGGAAGAGCATCTTCAGTCAAGGGCCTGTGAAACCAACATAGCTTCTAGGGAGGTAATTGCTCAACTTCATGATATCATTGTTTACCCTAAGGTATAAATAGCCTTAGGAAAAGACCCATGTAGGTTCTTTTCAAACCATGACACTGTATGAAACCCCTTGTAAAGTTGCAAATGACTCTATTAAGCAGTATTGTGTAACAGTTTGGAGAAAGGTTAGGAGATCCAAGAGATGCACTACATTAAATTATATTCTTATTTTCTTAATTTCTCTTCTCCTTTAGGGCCGCACTTAGGAGTATCTCATCATCTGGTAAGCTAGGGAATTGGCAGGGAGAGAGAGAGAGGGGAAGGATTCTTCTCCTCCTAGTAGACCTTTTTAGACACAAATATCAGTAGTAATTTTTGTGTTCCTCTTGATTTGATTTGCTCCTGTAATGTAGAGGAGAATTTGGTTCCTTGTCAATGGATTGATACGTAAAACATTTATTCACACAAATTAGTGATGGTCAGTAGAAATGGTGAAAAGTCTGCTGTAGAGACATCATGGTGGTTTCTTAAAAGCTCTCATACCACCTACACTTCTGGCATTTTGGAGTGCCCCCAGTTTCAGGGAAACAAGCTTCTCCAGATACTATCCACCAAAGCCTCTAAAATTAATTTAAATTTATTAAAATTAATAAATAAATGATACTTTAAAGGATTATTCAGATCACAAGATCAACAATTCTAACTTTAGAAATGCCTGCGCAGCTTTAACAGAAATGTTCTGTAAAAGAAAGAACTTCATCTAAACAAAATGAATGCCTTTCCCCTGACCCCCCAGTCTGGTCCAGCTGCTTCTTGCCAGAACAGAGTTTGCTCATATGGGCTACTGGGATTATTCCTTCTGCTTCTAGGCCTTTTTCTTGTTTAAAGGAGGGAGATTAATTTCACAGGATAATAATGTTAAAAAAAAAAAAAAACTAAATGTTATTATCTTTTAGATCAATTAAAAACATGTAACAAATGGTATGGAATGTATATAAAACTCAGAAACAGATAGAAGTTATTTTTAAGGGGATTGTTCAATTCTAGTGAAGTCAAATGCATCACCGTTAATGACGCCGCATGTATTCTCTCCTCCCCGAGAGAGCTAAAATGAAGCATTGCGTGTGCTTACGAAGGTACAGAATGTTTTTTCATGCCAGATTGTTGCTCCTTCTTGTGGGGATACAGAAGGGTAAAGTCTGATTCAAGGTGTTCTGTGAATTCTAGCCGCAATCTATAATGTTACCCGGAAAAGGGCAGTGGCAATAGAAAGTGTCAGCATGCACAGTCAAGGAGATATCCCCAATCCATAGCAGACAGATACAATTTTCACCATCTGAAGTTACCAACAAGTTGCCCAAAGACACAGAATGAAACTGCTTGCTTAATTTGTGGGGAAAACTCTTCAAGTAATTCTCAGGTAACACAGAAGATTTTGCCTTCTGGTTTCCATAATGAATTAGGGAAGTCATCTCAGTCGGTGCTGATAAACTGCTTATATTTTTGTGTCATTTTCCAGCCATGGATAAAGTTGGCTTTACTGTCTTAAGCCAGTCTTAAGCTTGTGTTAACGTGACCCTAGAAAATACCTCTGTAGGAAAAGAGAATGTGAAGCCAATGAAATTAAAAGATGCTACCATGGTATTTTTTACCATGTTGCTGTAAGAATGAGTACAACCACAGTAAATGCTGCTTGGAACAACATGCCAAGGTGCAGCATAATGCCTGCTTTGAATAGTGTTCAGAATAGTATAAAATAATGGTCAGAATTTGTTTACAAAGGACTTGATATAAAACATACCAAGAATTACTGTGATTTCAAAATCTTAAGGATTATATTAGAAGGAAAAACTTGCAGAACATAGAAGTCTGCCAAAGGAGAAAAGGAAGTGCAAGAGCAATTAACCAAGGCATTAACGGGTTCAAAAAGATGTGTGCAAGAGCCAGGGGAAAATGTCTTTTCTAGAAGGACATTTCACAGGTAACTGGAGTACAGCTTCAGCTGACAATTGAAATCTCAATGGAGGAAGAATGTGAATCAAACTGAGACGCTCAAGTACAGTAAATTATCACCACCATATGGCATCCTTCTGAGGATTCTGAAGTAAATAAAGTGTGAAATAACAGTCATACACCATTGCAGGAAATGTTGCTGCAAGGTTTTTTTCAATATTCAAAAAAATAAATTAATATATCTGTATTTTCTTTAATGTGGAGGACCAGATAATAATCCCCAAACCCTAAAATAACAGTTAATCATTTAATAGTCCTAGAAAATAGGATGAAAATGCTCTAATAGAAACATTACTTTATCTTGATTTACCTTACTTTAACTTAGATCAAAAAGTCAATGTAATTTAAAGTTAGCATAGCATATATTGACTGGTTTAATTTAATTAGCATGCATTCACTGAGCTATTAACTAGCTTGCTTATCTAAATGCCTCCTTTCCAAAAAGAATGTGGTTAGGGCTTATGCACATTTTCAAGTTCTTTGGTGTTTTTAACACAACTGCATAGTCTCCAAAGCCTTTAGCAGTGGACATTCATGTCTCTCATGATGTATTTGGGAGAATCAGCAACGTAATAGATGATAGTGTCATTATCAGTTCCTAGGGGAATGGATGGGCAGAGAGAAAGAGAGATTAGAAGCAAAAATAATAGCTTAGCCTGTAACTTGCTTCTCCCCAGATGACAGCAACCACTGTAGCTCACCTTATGCCAGCAAGTGCCATTTGAACATCAGCTGCTTTTTCTGTTGCAGACTTGTAGCAACTTTCTCGCTCCTTTAAGCAGCCTTGAACTTCAACTTGCCACTACATATAATGGGTGGGGGGAAACTCTGTGGGCTTCCTAGAAAAAGCACAATTTGATTTTGTATCAAATGCATGGCACCTTTTCAAAATAGATTTGAGTAGTTGAAATCGTCTGCCTGGGTGTCTTTTATTAGTCTTGAATTTGCCAGCTTTATTTTCCATTTCATCCTTTTCCTGAGGCAATGGGTGGCATTATCATGCTAACTAAATGTTATATATCATTAATTTTGCACGTGATCTGCTTCCACTTAACATGCTTTCCTGACATTTTCTAGGATTGCCTCTCTTCTTTTGGGTTTGGAAACAGAACAATAAAATCAAGGCATTTCTTCAGGAAGCATTCCCTGACAGGCAGACTCAAGTGAGGTTTCCTACATGAATAATAGTTGGCAGATTAATAGTAGGACAGAATTTGGCTGCTGCCATTCTTACTTGATAGCAGCAGTAGTCAAAGATGAATGATGCATAGCCACCATACAGCTCCTATATCCTGCAGAGATAGCTTCCACAGAAATCAGTGCTTCAGTGTTCTTGATATGTCTTCCTTAGAGAGATGACTGAACAAGTTAAAAAACTTTTGATTTTTAACCTGCAGGTGAGATGGAGGAAGACTTGTGTTGAAGGTTTACCCCTAATTTATTTAAAACCTTAATTGGTATTCTTGGGTGCACTGTTGGCCCAGAAAAGAAAAGGGAAGGACACAGATCATAGCGGTTACTTTTACTTTAGTCAGGTCATCATGGTATTCTGATCTTTAGCTCTTACTTAGGGCAAATTTTGTGTTACACTATGCTTGAAGACTGCATAAAAGGCATAGATCCTAGGAGTTTTGTTTTCTGGGCTTTTTTTTCCCTGGCCTGCTTGCTCTGGCATAGAAAACCTTACATATGAACATAGCCCTTTAAGAAACAGAAGAGTTTGGAGCTGTGGAAAGTGGTCGAAGATCTGTTGTCCTATTCCAATTCTTTATTAAAAATAATTGTGAATTTTGTATTATTTGCCCACATATTCTTGTTCTGTCCTGAACAGGAGCTTTATCTTTAGCTGGTAGACTCTGTTTCCTAACTGTCACAATAGTTGATAAACAGCTCAAATTTCTTAATAAGTCCCTGTTTTTATTTAAGACCCATCTACAAGGAAGTATAATAGCTTCAAGTGGGACAGCAGATTCCATCACGTGTGTGCTTATTTGGTAGAGTCAAGTCATGAAGGACTTAAAGCAGTGTTCTGCAACTGATGAAAATACTTTTTAGGGGATTTATTTTTCATAAAGTTAAAGGCTGGGCCAACTGCATCCCACAAAAGTTTTAATTGTAGCATTAAGTCCTCATTGCAGAATGTCTTCAAAAGATGTAGGGAACAGTTTTACTAGAGTGAATACCATTGGAGGCTCTGTGAACGTTCACAACACTATCCACTGTAAGCGACATTTTGTCAGAGGTTACTGCGTTGTGTAAGGAATTTCCCAAATAGAAGAAGTATTAGTTGGGTTTGGCCATTTGAACCTTCTTGCAGCATCAAATGAAAACAAGTTTCTTATGAGAAGCTGTATAGCTCATTGTGCAAAGTAATGCCAAATAGGTAGGTCTGAATGTACCAACAGCTAAGTTAACAATATTGGGCACCAGTTGGGATTTACACATGGAATTTACAGAAGTCCTTTCTGTAGATGAAATAATGTTGTGCATGTGGGGAAGGTCTTTTTCCCCAAATATCCTACGTTATGTAGCCTTTCAGCTAGGCTGTAAGATAGTGTGTTATTTGAAATATGGAGTAGTGTGAGGAGATCTAAAGGGAAGGATGTGGTCCACGTTGTGAAGACTCAACTACTAAAACTGTGAATTCAGCCTTCTTCTGGATTGTAGTCTTGAAAGTGAGAAGGAATGAGTTTTTTTTCAGTTCTTCACAGTGAGTGAAGTGCAAACTTTTGATACCAATAATTATAGACAGATTCACACTCCTGCTTTAGAAGGTCTGAGCTACTGCTAATTTGACAGGTCTTACAAAAAAAAAGATGCAAAAGAAAATTGTGGTTCATAAATATTTGTGAAATTATTTTGCATTTTTTGCATTATAAAAATGAATAAAGAAAAAGGTGGTGTGTGTCACAGAGAGCTGATCCTGAAGCATTTTGAGAGGATTAGATCAGCAAGGCTTGAATGTGCAGAAGGTGGGCATTTGGGTTTATAAATCAGTTGTTTCCTCAGATGATAATCCCATTCATAACAGGAATGGTATTAGTGAGGCTCTGAGTATGTAAGACACAAGGAAGTCCATATGTTAGGCTTCTTACTTTAAAGACTCCAGAAAGTTACTGAATTATTTTAGAAAGTTAAACATTAGTATGAAATTTCCATACATAAAACTGTGTAGAAGTGCATTGCTATTTTAGTGCCCAGTATCTTCAGTTTAGTTTATTCCAACTTTAGTGTCCAAATGGATTAAAGTTACAGTCCTCAGTACAATGTGCTATGAAATTCCAGTCATAAGAAAGCAGAAAAGAACAGCACAATTTAATAGACCAGTGCAAGTGAAAAAAGTTCTTTGAACGTAAATGATATGCAATGGACAAAAAGGGGGGGGGAGGGGAAAGAAATCTCGTGATTACTTGTTTCTGTTCAGCAGTATCACTCCAGTTAGTGTGTAACTTAGGTCTTAATGTAGCAGAACTTATTTGCTCAGAATAGATTGAAGGTAGCTTCTCCTGTATTTTTGCAGAAGGGAGGAACATGGGGCTAAAGCGTGGCTCATATGATAAAATTTTCATGTCTACTGATATTATCATTACAATTTGGTGAAACGTTATTATGTGATGATCTTGTACCCCTGAAGTGAAGTCTGTTTTCCCTTTTTCACCTGGAAGAAAAAAATACATAGACTTACAAAGTTTAAACCACAGGGTTTGTTTGTTTGTTGATTTGTATTTTTTTACCAAGTTGTCCTAAACAAAATTGTTTGGAGCAGCACATTGCTGCATGGAAAGTAAGTTAATGAAACACTTTATTAAACTGTTCTTGAATTTTAAGCAAACCTGTCCCTCCACTCCTAAAAGGCCTAAGGCCCAAATACCCCAGTGAATTGCAATGAGGACGACTATTCCCATAGTGCAGGCATGGAACAGAATTATATATTAGCTTGATATTGCTGACCTTTCCGCATTTAGAAGTTTCAGGAATGTGATTTGCTATTTTGGAGGGTTATTGAAATAGTAATAATTTCATATTGTCTGTATTCTCACAGGTATATTTTCTATAATCTCCCCTTCATCAAAATGCCATCCATTTTTTATACTAGGTGAACGGTTCTTTCTTTTTAGTTTCCCACTGAGGCTTGTATTTGTACTTTCCAGCTGATAACAACACTTGCTCCTGGCTACATAGGTTTTCATAAATATTGACAGAGTCCCCTGAGTCTGATGCAATTAAACCATTAGTAAATAACTATAGTTTCATTACAGCAGCTTAGTGTATGGTAAAACTTCAAAGTTGGCCTAGGTTTTCTGGAAGAAAAAAATCCCAGATACATAAAGACTTCCAAGCTTTTCACAAAAGTTATTATTTGTACAAACCTCCTCTGCCAGCCAAGTAATAGAAGAAGAACCTGTGTGTTCTCCCTCAGTGTTTGGATGGTCAGATTGAGAAAGGATGTAGGGGAGTAGCCCGCTCCTCTCAACTTGTCCTGAGAACTTTTTATGAAGGTAAAGGTTCTTTGGGGTTTCTAAGTTTCAGTGGGTGCTACTGGTACTGGAAAACCATTTAGAGACAGGGATTTAGCTACAGTTCAGCTGCCTGTAACTGTCTGTATCTCAGAGTCATCTAAGCTCCATTAATGGTTAATGGAGAGAAGAGAGAGGCACTTCCAGGTTGCAATTCATCTCACCTGCTTTAGACATCTATTTATGGATGAGATGACTCATTCCTTAGAAATGCCCATTTATCTTAACTTTGGCAATACCCACGTAACACCTTTCCTAGTTAGTGCTGGAATAAAATATATTTCATCCATTAAGGATGTAGAGACTGTATGTTACTCTTGCTTCCATTCTGCTTAATCACAGAGGATTTCACATAAAGATGCTTCCTTTGGTAATTGTACGTCATAGCTCTTTTGGCACTTAGAACATTTTCTTAAACAATATCTAATTACAATTCATGTTGCTTTGTTTGAATATCCCCCTGACACCCTTTAACCCTGGCCAGCCCACACAGCCACTAACTTCCCTGGCAGTACTGGGGAGAAAATCAGAAGAGTAGAAGGGAGAAGCATGCTAGAGCATGTCCAGAGAAGGGCAAGAAAGCTGGTAAAGGCTCTGTAGCATAAGTCTTATGGGAAATGGCTGAGGGAACTGGTTTTTTTACTCTGCAGAAGAAGCGACAGAGGGGAGACCTTATTGCTGTGTACAACTACCTCATAGGAGGTTGTAGTCAGGTGGGGTTTGGACTCTTCTCCAAAGTAACTAGTGATAGTAAAAGAGGAAATGGCCTCAAGTTGCAGCAGGGAAGATTTAGGTCGGATATTAGGAAAAATTTCTTCAGCAAAAGGGCAGTCAGGCATTGGAACAGGACGCTCAGTGAGGTGGTAGAGTCACCATCCCTGGAGATGTTCAAAAAAGATGTAGATGTGGCTCTCCAGGACATGGCTTAGCAGACATGATGATGTTGTGTGGACAGTTGGACTTGATGACCTTGGAGGTCTTTTCCAACCTTAAAGATTCTAGGATTCTGTGAAAACTTGTGGGTTGAGATAAAGACAGTTCAATAGGTAAGGCAACGCCATGCACTCAAGCAAAGCAGAACAAGGAATTTATCCCCCACTTCCCACAGGCAGGTATTCAGCTATCTCCAGGAAAGCAGGGCTCCATCATGTGTAGTGATTACTTGGGAAGACAAACACCATCAATCCAAACATACCCCCTTCTTTCTTCCTCCCCCAGACCCTTAAATGTCAAGCATGATGTCATATGGTATGGAATATCCATTTGGTAGTTGGAGTCAGTTGTCCTGGTTTTGTCCACTCCCAGCTTCCTGTGCACCCCCAGCCTCCTCAGTGGTGGGGAGGGATGAGAAGCAGCAAAGGCCTTGGCTCTGTGTAAGCCCTGCTCAGCGGTAACGAAAACATCCTTGTGTTATCAACACAGTTTTCAGCACAAATCTAAAACACAGCCCCATTGCTAGCTACTATGAAGAAAATCAACTGTTTCAGTCAAAATCATCCCACTTTCTCAATGAATTCCCTAAGAATTGTTTAGTAAATGGACTTTTTCTGAGTAATAAATGTGTTTGAACTATGTGCGTATGAAAGAATTACAAATACTATACGTTGTCCACCTGTTATCACGTAATTGGATGTTGATTCCCTAATTTTTGTTTCAGTATACAGTCTATTTAATACATGAAAACTACTAAATAAGTGTTTTTGTAGGTAGTGTAATAGTGTGTGCTTTGAAAGAAATTCATTACAGCTTTCTAAGCTTTGATTTATTCTTTTTTTCTGTGATAGCATGAGACTTTCTTGTCCTGCCCTTATTTCTAAATCTAGATCAAATTAACCAAAGTGGAGCAGATTTACTACATACTTTAAGTAGTTTGAGTTTTTTTTATTATTATTTCTGTATTTGTTTGTCTAAACACATACTCTAAAGCTTGTGAAAGTTTGTCAGAAGAAGATATATATTCTGTATTTTGCATTCTATGCTCTAATTGCACTCCACACATAGTAATAAAATAACAAACAAAAATTTCTCATTTCTTGCTTAATTACTTATGCTACTGTCATTGGTTTCCAAACTGTTAAATAATCTATTCTCAATATTGCCTCTATTTATTTTCATAATACCTGGCATAATAATTACTGTCATATAATATTACTATCTCCAGACCCTTTGCTTTTGTTCTATCTCTAAGAGTCAAGTGTGATGAACTTGTAGAAGAGTGGTTCTCCTATTTATCTGGAAGCCACCAGAATCATATTGCCTTCAGTTTTAAAGAGGGTATCTCATGCTGAAGGAACCAGGAGTATATTTTGTGTACGTTTTCTTCTTCAGCTTTGTCCTTCAGTACCCCTGAAATCTTCCTGTCAACTGCTGCTATTTCTTAGAGCATATACCATTAACTTTTGAGTCCTTGCCTACTGTCTTTGGGATCCTTTCTGGCTTTGCAATGCACGATGCATTTTTTCTTGTAAGGATGGAACCCTGCCTTTTCCATCCCTGCTGTATTAGGGGGAAGTTGTGTGTTTAGTTGTCTTAGCATCCAGTCTTACTGGAGAGAATTTGTTTCTTCAGGCTGCTCAAAGTCCTGCTGTTGTGCAGGTCTTTAACATGATTGTAGTTTAAGTGGAACTGAATCTGTTCATACATTGTCTTGGTGCAGATCCCTGTTTCTTTTTCCTAGTCACATTTTTATTTCACTGTGATATGTTTGCATCTTAAAATACCTGATAGCAAGTGAACCACCTCTTGATAGGATGCATTGATTTTATCGGTTTTGGTGCAGAGAAGCCACCTTCTAACTCAAACTGTTTGTAAGTCAACTTAAAAACTCTGAAATAAACACCCCTCCTACCACAAGAACCCTGTATTTCTAGTAATTCTTTTTGTCCACAGCTGTTGTGTTTAGCATCAGTTCATGATTGCTTTTCATTTCTGTGACCAAAAAAAAACCAACCCCATGAGAATGAAAGTTTTCTACTTTAATGAATTTGGGAAAAAATTAAATCATTTTATATGTGACTTTGTAAAGGTTTATGTTTAAATCTGATAGGCATGCATAGGTTTTTATGTGAAGTCATATTTACCACGTTGACAACCCAGACAGAAAGGAGGAAAATCGGCATTTTTTTAAGCTGGAACACGTAGTTATATAAGAAAAAAATTAAACCAATATAATACCCTATTTTTGTTCTGTTATTGTTGTGGTTATTATTATTAGTGCTCTAGTTGAAAACAGTCAATCTGAAACACTCAGATGGTTCTTGCAGGCAAGAGTTTGATTGCATTTGTTTCCAGGTTAGATCTAGGTGCTAAAGCCCTACTTCAATGAAAAAACAATGTAATATTTTTCTTGAAAGCCTGTGCTGCCAGTTTTCCCAAGTAAAAAGCCCAGTATTCCAGGGTTCCTTCTTCCCTTCCCCTCACCCTGAAAACCGCACACAATATGTGGTTTTATTTTTAAAATAAATAAATAAATCAAATTTCTATTGAATCAAAAAGGAAATCCAGAACACCTCTGATTCTATTCCTCCTTCACACAATAAGATACACTTACATTTTCCTGTAAGTGGGTCTCTTTCCTAATATCTAAAATAATATTTCACTGGTTTATTTTGGTTTATCTATGCTTTATCTTTTATTTTGTGTTGCCTCTGTGTTCAAAATAAGGTTCTACTTCCTCTTTCATTTTTGTAATCCCAAGTGGTGTGTGTATCAGTGAAAGTATAACTTAATTTTCTTCTATGTCTAAGGGCAATAGAAAATATCAGTATGTAGTATTACAGTTTCTCTGCTCCAGATACAATATTTCCTGAAAGTAAGCTTCCCTTAGTATTTCTAAGCCTCTAAATGTGAGTAATGTGTTTGTTTCGTTGGAACAAAAATAGGGATAATTGTGTTTGTAATGCATCATATATGGTGAGAGCTCTCTATCTTTACTAATCCCAGAAATCATAATCTGCAATTACTCATGATTTATGTTTTGTTCATGTAATGAGGATTTTTTTTCCTTATAATTCATGCATTTGTTTCATACACATACATTTATATCCCTGTGCTGAAACTCCTACAGAACAACATTTTAAACTACACAGTATAAATCTCAGCAGCAGGAAATCTCAGTAAAATATCTGACTGTATAATCCATCTGGTCTGACCAGTTCTCATTCATTAGGAGTCTCTTATGATCAACATCTGGTAGGATTAGGCCGCCCTGAACAACAAGGATTTAGCTTGCAGTACTTACATGCAGCTTTAGTGAACCAAAAGGTCATCGGAAATATCTGTTAAAAGCAAAGTAGTATGATTAATCTAAAAATTATTAAATTTATTTTGTAACTGGCAGAGTTAGGATTAAATGAGCAAACTGTGCTTTGAAAAGTATAATCTGAAACCTAGTTTGAACTGTTGATCAGTGGAGACCCCTGAATCCAAACTATCATCATTAGATTGACAATTTGTCAGGAATTTTGCCTTTCTTTTCTGTTTTCTTGGTGAAAAGGGATAAAATTGCCTTGAGAAAAATGACATGTTGTCATCAAATGGATGCTAGCTATTTAGTACTAGTGAGTAATGATCCCACTGAAGTGAGCAATATCTGCTCACCTAAACCAAAATCAATACGCTTTTACATCCTTGTGAAGTAGGGATTGTAGGTGGAGAATCATCATATGGAGGTCATAATAAAGCGTGACAACAGCTGAAAGTCTGTGTCAGTGCCCTGAGAACACCAAAATCCCTTTCTGCCCCTGGCCGGCCCTCAAAGCCTCCCCTCATCCCACCCAAGACAACGTTTCAGAACAGCCTGACACGCAGTCCCTGCTTTCCCAGGGACTGGGTGTGATGGTTACTCTCTGTCTTCATCCCAGACATGCCTGGGATGGATCCTGTTGGTTTGGACCCATTTCCTGGCTTGTCCTCAGAGACCTACCTTGTCAGTATGAACCTGCCCAGCAATCACAGGTCTATGGCTGACCCTGCTTATTCTCAGCAGATGCGATCCTGTCCTGGACTTGCAGATGGACATTCCCAGCTTTATCCTGGACCTGCCATATTGCTGTGTTCTTGCCTGGAGGGGTAGCCCCATGGCTGAAACTGGCTGGTTTCCCCTGAGCTTGTCAGGGTCTGCTCACTGGGGGTGCTGACTGGTGAAGTCCCTGGTCTGGTGGCTTTGTTATTACATTCACATCCCCCTTTCTTTGGGAGCAGCTGGCCAGTGCTGCTCCCAAACACTTCCTTTCCTTAAACCTAAATCCGTCCTTCCTGATACACAAGAGGGTTGTAATTTGGTCCCATCTAGACTAATTTATTTATTTATTTATTTTTCCCCAGCCCATTTAGTCATTCTGTCTACTCTCTCAATTTGCTGGAGATTAAAGAAATTAATTTCTTCCTTGGCAACACAAGTTCCTGGCTCCTCAAAACCCCTGTGTTTCTTCCTTCACAGGTGCAGGGTCAGGAACTTTGTTGTTTACCTCTCAAACATCAGTGAATTTGATAGAACAGCTATGAGGTAGGCAAGTATTGCTGCCATCCACTTTGCACAAAAGGGATACAGCCAGATTTGGTAGCGAAATTTCAAATCTTTTTTAGGTCATATGAGCTGTACTGCAGAGCAGCTCTGGCAGAATGAGGGATAAAAGGCAGCTCTCTTGCATCCTGACTGTTGCCTCAGGCACAAGGGTCATCCTTTTGTTCCTGAAAACTGATGTAAACCCTTCATTGTTTGGAGCTTGCTGCTAGGAAATCATATTTACACACCAGTAAGTTTTTAAGTTTACCATACATAGATCTATTAAATATGTAATATGGTGAAATACAGATTTTATCCAGCTTTGTACACAGAGGAGTGTAAAAGTACTCTTTTTTTTCCTGTGAGTGAAGGACTTGGGCCTCTAAGCAGTCATTTGTGAAACCTTCCAGGTTTCTGGATGCTCAAGTCTGTAGTCTCTGTTTTGGGAAGATGAAATGTTGATGTCTTTAAGGTGTATAAAATTTATATGAACAGATAAGGGACTATTTATATGAATGTTAATAAGGGAATAAAACCATGTGGAATTATACTACTACTGTATTTTAAAGTCAGTGCAAGATTTACGGAGGAACTGCAGATCCCACCAAAGTTTAATGCAGTTTTGTTACAACTTTCTGCAGCAGTCACCTCCAGGTGAAATTATCCTATTCTACACAATAAAGAAGCAGAAGTATAGTATTTTATAACTTTTTTTAAACAGAGGTGGTGAAATGAAACAGTTACTGCTGAGCTATAAACTTCTTATCACCAGTGGTGATAGTCTTTCCAGGACTGCAAGCATCTGCTAAAGCAAAAAATGCAGCATTTTGTATTCTGAGTTTCACAAATTGAATTCAAAATTGCAACATTTGCCACAGGAATTGCCAGAACTAAAACTGGAGGTGAGGCTGTGCAACTTCTGATGTTGGATGCATATCCAAATCAGAAGATTCTGTAGTTAAATTTATTTGAAAGAAATTAAGAACTTCTGTTGAAAGAAAATCACAAATTTCAGTTCTGTGGGATATTTAGCATTAGAAAGAAAGAAAAGAACCTGAGAATGGTGACAAAAAGATATGGAAATAGAAAAAAAAGACGAAAATGTAGTAGAAATGCCCCCAGACCTCGCACAAGATGAGATTTTTCAGACTTGGCCATAGCATTGAAAGGGGGGAAAAAAACCCCTATTAAGTCTTCTAGAAAAATAATGTAAACCTTGTAAATAGCTCCTAGTATCTTGCTGTGATAATGGGAAAGAGACACCTTTCTTTTGGCAAAATCTCCACAACAGATGCATCTGAAAAGCATCCAAAATCAGATTGTGGCAGTGAAGAGAAAAGGTTTCCAACTTCTCTGGCACCAAATCTAATAAGGTGTGTCTTTTGGGAGGTTAATCACTAGTTCAATGAAAAGTCTAAGAGCTCTGAAGCCACAGAGTAGTGGAGCTCTAGCAGATGGGGCAGAAGGTGCCAAAGAAATTTCTCTGTGGCTGAAATTATGTAAGTGTTGCTCAGAAAAAGAAAATTACACAATTGAATACCTTCAGTTACAAAGTTCATGAACAAGTTCTGAAGAGAAGGAATCACAGCAAGCCAGTAGGTAGTCTGAAGTCTTATCAAATGTCAGCCTTGTGTCCTCCGCTGAAACCTATGTATAAGTGTCAGTCCATTTTAGTAAGATCTAATGTGGGGTTTTTATCATTTTTCTCAGGATAATAGTGGCCTAATTTGACTAAACTGTGTATGGTGAATCAGCTGGTTCTACCCAAATCAGCTGAGTAATGTTAATCTAGTCTCTTGAGATTAAAAGAAAGACTAGAAATAGATCCAGAAAAAAAATAATTGGGACAATATCAGAAAAGCAAACCTGCAATTTACAGAAGAAGGTAGAACAATAAGGCTGTATGGGGTAGAAACTTATGAGAAGTTGTATGCCTTTGGAAAGTACAGTTCAGATAGCTAAGGAAAAGTTTACTTTTTCTAAGTAACTTAGGATAGTTTTAGTGAACTTTCATACTAGGTAGAAGGATTTTAGACATTTGCTAAACCAGGATGAAGGGAGGTCTATTTTCTTTTGTTATCACTGATGGTTTGTTTCAGAAAAGCAATTTTCCTTTGTCCTGAAAAAGACGTGTCTCATAAAGAGCACTTAATGGCATTGCTAAAATATCAGTCATTCATTTTACTAGTATACTAGCAGAAAAAGGAGCCAGTACCGATCAGTTTTTGACAATGAATACATTGTCACAGAATGCACTTATAAAGTGGTATAACATTACAAAAGGATGAATGTTATAATGCAAATCTTGGTGGGCTGAACATTCTGACTGTGCTTCTGTAAAATAAAATATTTTTAATAAAAAAACCCCTGTATGTCCACTTGTTTTCATCTTGGTAAAAGGTTAGAATGTAAAAATGTGTCTTAGCAATTTTAAAGCAGAGGCCGTGAAAGAAGTAATTAAGGCAGCCAGTTCAGGGAATACATCACTGGTCAACTAAGATACTTGGCAAAACCAGCTTAAAGGGAAGAGCAGAAAGGTGGAAAGTTGTTTGAGGATCAATTAATGCAATTACTACATTACAAAAACCAGATTATGCTGCTTTGTCATGAAGGAATTTGCAAAACCACAAAGATGGCTTTAACGTTCCTCTTAGCTGTACCACTGTCTAACAGCTAAGCACCATACTGAAAAAAAATAAATTGCATGGAAACCATAAAAGTATGAAATACACCCAGCAGAGCTACTACTATGTATAGGTTGGGATGATACAAACATATATTAAAAAAAGGCTGAAGGATTCCTGATGAGATGAGTTTGTCTTGAAAGCAAAACTGGCAGCAGAGCTTGGAAGTCTCACCTGTGACCTTGCACGTCTCGGTGCATCCCCTTGCTTTTGCTGTATACTTAGGCATGAGTGTGACAGACTTTCCTCCCAGCAAATCTAGTGATAGCTGGGACTTATTTTTGCATGGATAAAATGTCTTGTCTTTACTTAAACATTATGCTTATTTCAGTTCAAGTGAAGATGTTCCTACTCCTGAAGGACAGATACCACTTCTTCTTTACTTGACCATGTTGCAGCATATCAAATAATTTTAGACTGTTTTGAATGGACTGTGCTTCTTGCTCAAAGAAGGCAGGGAAAATTAGAGGGAGATTTAAAATCCTTAATTCCAACAACCCATAAGTGGGGTCACTGGAAAGTGTCTGTATATGATTTACACACTTCTAAATATCACGTATATTTTCCTTCCAGGTATTGTACTTTCTGTTTGCAGTTGAAATACATGTTTTGCACAGTGATTTTCTGCTCCTATTTCTGATATGAAAAATAAAAAAGACAGTGCGATGAATGTGTTCATAATTTTATAACATTAAAATTGGGGTGTTCTCTTCATTTCAGTCTATGACTGCGTTATCTCCAGCTAAAATTATGTTTGCTAATCTATTATGAACAGTAATGTGAAATTCTGTTTTTGCAAACATATGGCTGGAAGAAAACCAGCAATGTTTAAGACAGAAAACCTTGAATAGTTATATGAGAAAAAAACCCCACCGTAAATCCGTAAACCAGATTACTTTGCATGGTTTCTGGCTTCTTTGTGCTATTGAGCAGCTCAAAGAGAACAGTCTTACCACTATAAAAAAGCCACAGGTGACAAAGTCTGTTGACAGATGTTTGCTTGTGTCACCCTTGCACGAACCATACCAGTCACTGCCCCATGCAGCAAGATCCATGCTCTAAGAAAGGGGAAGAGCATGGACAAGTCCTTTAAGCTTTGCCAATCGCTAACAGAAGTAAACTGAGCGCTGCTGATTCATGCTTGGACCAGCTGACAGACTCAAATCAGCCCTCAACACTGAGAATGTGTAAGAGTTTCCTTGATGAGTCTTTTCCCTTTATATAGTCTTAGACATCACTTTGGCTGCAAGAAAGTTTTTGGTCTTAACAGCACTAGAAATACAGAAGAATTATCCATCCCTGTGATGCAAAGTGGGAGCCCACTGTGAACTTTTTGTCACACGTAGTAAAGCTCTCAATGTAGTAGACCTGTAGATGGTAGATTATGGTGGTAAAAAGAACAGTGTCTTGATCTGATTTTAGGCAAAATGGGAAAAAAAAACAACCCATGGGTGCAATGATCATCAAGATCATTGCTTGTTATTACAGTGATATATGTAGTCCATCTGCTTCCTTACTGTCAGTTCACTAGTTTGCCTTTTTCTCAACTTCTGACAGGTGAGGAATGATCTGACGGGCGTCCTATATGGTGAAGACATAGAGATTTCAGATACTGAAAGTTTCTCCAATGATCCTTGCACAAGTGTAAAGAAGCTTAAGGTATGTGCTGCTGGTTGGGGAATAAAGAGAAAGTGATGATTATGCTTTTATGATTTGAAAGGCTAAGAAACCAAAATTTGTATATGAATCATAGAATGGGTTGCGTTGGAAGGGACCTCAAAGATCATCTAGTTCCAACCCTAGCCATGTTAAGAAATGGTGTTTTGAGGGCCTAGTCCTGCTTAAGTTAATAAACATGCATATACTAAGTTTTTATTTCCTGACAGGGGCACAAAGTAAAATAAGTTTTTGTTAGCTTAATGTTTGTACCTAAAACATCAGTCTTGGTGATACATGTGTGAAAACTCTTGACGTTTAGAACCAGAACCCTTTTAAGTTAAATTATCATGTAGCAAAATCATTGAGCGACTTTTCATTAGCTTCCTTGCACATGTTAGATTAATTTTTTTTACTTATAATTATCTACCTTATTTCATATGAATCACAGGAAATAAATAAATAAAATTGATAGCAAAATACTTCACCATCCTTCTTCTGTTACAATGATTTATAAGGTTCCTGGTATCACATAAAATTAAAACTATATTTTAGCATTACCATGCTGTGCAACCACCAATAAACTAGACTTTGGAGACATGAATCTTAACCTGAATGTTAACATGAAAAAATGATTGTACAGCAAGAACAAGCGCTTTCAAATGGTGAAGACCAAATCATTGCTGGCATGTATAACAGACAATCAAAGCCACAATCCTGCAAATACATAAATATGTATAAAACAGGTTTAAAGGAACACAATATACTGAATGGTATTAAAAGACTAAAGCAAGTATACCAACCAGTATAGAACTAGGCTGCTTCTGGAACTAACTGAAAAGGGTCTGAAGTGTGGTAAACCTTAAATAAAGAGTGTGCTTTATTATTCTCACAGTCTAGAGTTGCAAGCCTGAATGTTTAAAGTATAAACAGGTGAAGACTATGCTTATAAGAGGCCTTTTATGCCTTTTTAGTCTAAGCCAGTTTGCATTTCCTGCCTGAGGTTGAAAGACTCCAGTATGTTACCAGTAAAATCCACATTTTTGACAATGTCTTTAACCCCTGGCATAAGAAAACTTAAGAATTCTGAAGGCAGAGCTATAAACCAGTGGGTGATGTAATAACTAAAAAAAAAAAAAAAAGCATGTAAGTATGCATATTTATGCTGAAGGTTAAGAGCAGCAATGAGATTCTGGCCTTTCTGTATGTCAACAACATGCAGCTTGTTTTATAGGGAAAATGAGAAGACTCTATCAAGCAACATATTATGTCTTGATTTGCTCTTCAAAACAAACTACTACAACAATAAGTATCTAGACAATCACTTATTCTGCACGCATAGGAATACAGGGTTATTTTTCTTAGGTAAATATGTCAGGCACAACTTAGCCATCAAGTTCTGAACATGTTCATTCTTTTCTTCAAGATGTAAACTTAGTATTAGTTAAGCTAGTATCTTCTTATTGTACTGGGATTAAAGTAGACATAAAATACCTTTTCTTTTCATAAAAAAAGTTTAATGAAATGAATGATTGTGCAATATAAAATAGAAGTATATATTATGATTTGCAGAAATACATTCTTTGTGCATCATGTTAAATTGTACTACATTGACACCAACAGCTTTGAATCACAGTTGGAAAGAAAATTTAGGTGTAAAGGTTATCTTTAAAACTCAGTTTTCTCTTCAGAGAAAGGGATGTCAGAGGATATGCATTTGTTCATCAATGTAAATAATTAAAAATTCGAAGCATGCACAGTCAAATTGTATGAGCAATAACACTTCAGCTTCCAACTTTCTTGTGTCTAGCACACAGGACAAAAAATTGTAATATATGAATTCCAGTTCAATGAAACCCTTTCCATGCGATTTCCCAAATACAGTAGCTGTTTTTGGGTACTAACTGAACATGATCTCTCATTCTAAAAGTCAAGTTAACTAAGTTTTAATTTTTTGGGGCAGGAACAGGTTTGGATGTGGCCTCAATCTAAGCAAATGATGTGCACGCTATCACAGACATCAAGTTTTGCCAGCATATTAAGGTGGTGGGAGCTGACATCCTCTAGTTCACCTTCACCATCAGTGATTCCATAGCTGAGGCCAGAAGCTGAACTGTAGGTCACCAAGTAGATATGCAGGCACTTAGAGGGAAGAACACGTAGATACCTCTCTTGACAGGGTTACTCAGCTTTGAGTAGATTTAGTGATAACATCTTGACTGTCAGATACATGGTAGAGAATATGACAGAGTATCTGAGCTGTTCAATTTCATAAAGAGCCTGCCAAGACATTGACTTTTCCTGGCAGATGAGATATTGTAGCAATCCTTCTCTGGAAAGCTGTGTAATACAACATTTTGGTGTTATTCATTAGAAATGAGACAGATTAAAATCTGATCACAGAAGGGAAGCTGTGCAGGCTGAAAAAAAAAATAGCTGCCTATTCCAGCATAATGTGCATCACTCAAAAACTCTGAAAAGGCTAAAGAGTGTCTCATATCTGAGTCTTAGAAATGGCAGTGGAGGAGACAAGTTGTTCTTCATCCCTCAGTGGAGCATCTTAATGTCTCGATCCTCACTGTCTTCAGGGTTTCAGCTGACAGTAGTACTGTATTGGATTTGCAAGGCAAGGTTTTGGTAGCAGAGGAGCTGCAGGGGTGGCTTCTGTGAGAAGATGCTAGAAGCTTTCCCTATGTCTGACACATCCAATACCAGCCGACACCAGGGTGGACCTACTGCTGGCTAAGACTTGAGCCCTTGAGCAACGGTGGTAGTGCCTCTGGCATAACATAGTTAAGATGGGAAAAAACCAACTGTACACCAGAAAATTTTAGCTGGAGAAGGGAGTGAGAATACGTGAGAAAAACAACTCTGCGGAGACCGAGGTCAGTGAAGGAGGAGGAGGAGGAGGTGCTCCAGGTGCAGGAGCAGAGAGCCCTTGTAGCCTGTAGAGAAGACCATAGTGAGGCAAGCTGTCCCCCTGCAGGCCATGGAAGATCATGGCGGAGCAGAGTTCCATCTGCAGCCCATGGAGGACCCCACAATGGAGCAGATGGATGCCCAAGGAGGCTGTGACCCCATGGGAAACCCATGCCAGAGCAGGCTCCTGGCAGAAGCTGTGGCCCTGTGGAGAGAGGAGTGAGTCCACACTGGAGCAGGTTCACTGGCAGTACTTGAGACCCTGTGAGGGATCAATGCTGGAGCAGTCTGCTCATGAAAGACTTCGCCCTTATGTGGAAGGGACCCACACTGAGCCAGTTCACGAACTGTGGCCCATGGAAAGAATTCTTGTTGTAGAAGTTCTGGACTGTCTCCTGTTGGAGGGACCCCACCCTGGAGTGAGGCCAGAGTGTGAGGAGTCGTCCCCATGAGAAGGCAGGAGAGGCAGAAACAACATGTGATAAACTGACCACAACCCCCATTCCTTGTCCTCCTGTGCTGCTGGGATAGGTAAAACTGGGAGTGAGGTTAAGCCTGGGAAGAAGGGGGAGGGGTGGGAGAAAGGTGGTTTAATATTTGGTTTTATTTTCTCATTACCCTACTCTGAATTGCTATTTTTCCCCAACTGGAGTCTGTTTTGCCCATGACAGCAATTGGTGAATGATCTTTCCCTGTCCTTATCTTGACCCACGAGCCTTTCTCATGATATCTTCTCTCCTCTGTCCATCTGAGGAGGGGAGTGATAGAGCAGCTTTGGTGGGCACCTAACATCCAGCTAGGGTCAACCCACCACAAGCACCAAGGATACCTTATGCTTAGTGGGTAAATAATATCCTCACCTGTAAGAAAGAAAGAAGGGAGCAAAAAGAGTGGTTCATTTTTGAGTCTGTTCTATAGTTTTCATTTATAAAACATATTTTTATGGAGGGTCCACTACAACTATGGGTAAATGTTCTTCATTTTCTTGTTTGAACCTTAGTCCATATGGGAACATATGTATTGCTTACTGAGGGGCAAAGCTTAAATGCTGATATTGCTACTCTAATCTCTGAGAAGAGTAAATATGACAGCTCACCATCTGGCCAATGGTCTAAACATTGGTCTTTTTATATAAGTGCAGTTTTGGGAGTTGCTTTCCCCCTGGGATGTTTTTAATCATCTCATAGATCACCTGCCTGGTTCCATGAATTAAAAACTCTTCTGTCAAATTCACTTTAGCTCCATGCAAGCAATTTACAACTCTATGAGAAAGAGTGCTTGACACTTGCTGGGATGCAATGAGTGACGACTTTGGTTAAGAGAAGTTACGCTGTGTTAACTTGCATCAGTCCTGTGGGGGTTGGTGTAAAGACATTGTACATCCATGACAGGAAATCATACCAGTTGATACTCAGCTAATAGTGTAACTGAAGGAGGGAAAAATTATGCATGAGACTGTAAGGTGGTCATGTACTCAGACCAGTGAGAACTGAAATGAACCCAGCTCTGATAAACCTCAGTGCTGACTTCACTGCCCACCCAGATAAAATCTCTGCAAGGGATTTGAGCCATGTCTAGTTGCATGAATTTGAAGCTTCAGTTTTGCCCCTGTGCAGAACACAACCAGTAGATCCAAGCCTAGCACTGAATGGATCTAGGCTTATTTACTGTGTTAATTGCAATTCTTTAGGAACAAATTTGGGAAAAATTTGGAGGAAGATGCAAAAAGCAGAGTTGAAGAGAAAGAAGCTTAGTGAAGAATGTATTACTGCACAGAAGAGAAATGTTATGTGTGGTAGAGGAAAAGCCATTGTAGAGACTTTCCGAAATTAGTTCCATCTACACGTGTTCTAATAGGCAATTCTTTAGTTATATGTTTGCATACTAAATTTTCCACTCTCTTTAACTGCAAGCCATGAAAACCTAAACACTGCATCTCGTAGCATCGTGCTGATACCTGATTGGTTATAAACAGGAGGATTCTTTTATGATTTCACATACATGACTAACCAACTAGAACTATGTATTATGTTCTTTGTGATGCAACTTTATGAAGCTGGACAAAGGAAGAGATATTCAGCTATATATTCACTGACAGCTTGACCCTGTGATGCCATATTCTCCACTTAACCCAGCAACTTCTCTGTCTTATTGTGGATCTTTCTGCCAGTCTGAAGTTCGTTGCATACCCAATGGTATGTTCTGCTTCTCCAGTTTCTCATCTCTCTCTGAGTACATTTTTCTAGATTGCTGTTCCATTTTCTTCTGGGCTTACTTTCAGAGATTGTAGTTCTCTTAGCATTAATTTTTTTGTCAAGCTTCCTATTTGCTGTAGTTCTGAAAAGTCACAATTCTCCCTCCCAATCCCCTTGTTTCAATATTGGTCTCAAGCCTACTGCTGCTTCCTCAGCTGTCTGTCCTATCTTTGCCTAAAAAGTGTAAGTGATCATTACCCACATTCCTTATGGGTCTGTCTCTCCTTCCCACGTGGCCTTTTTTCTCTCACCAGATTCTACCTCCAGTCACTTTATTTATAGACACTCAGCATTATCTTGGATCCATCTCTGGCCAGTACTGAGCATGTGTGGATAGTGACTTCTCGCACTCCTCAGAAGGGTTAACACTGAGACAGATATGGGGGAGAACTGGAGATTCATCTTTCTGTCAGAGAAACCTTTAATTTCTTAGCATATTACACATAAAAAACTATGGGAAAGAACATTATTAAGGTTGTAACTTTAAAGTTTTTGTCAAAAAAAACCCATCTCAACTTTCTCTTGCAGTTTTCAATGGCATAATACTTTAAATGGAGGATTCATTCTTTAGCAGGTGGTAACAGAATATTTCTTTTGATCTTCTTCACTCTGTGGTTGAATACTGTCCAAATCCTTTAGTGAACACAGACATGACAATGTCCTCCTTACTTCAGTGAGTGCTTCAAAACCAGTAATTTATGTGTTAAAGTGGAAATGTATTAATTTAGGCAAAAGAACATGTAGTATTGCATCTTGGGTTGATTATCCATCCCAAATAAGACGGAACATTAGGCATTGTAATGTTCTAGAGCCACAGCTGATCTTTGAACTTGAGCCATGAAGATTTCTAGTTAAATGTCGCAGATTCTCCAGAGCTTGGTTTGGCCATGGTTTTCACACTTTGCGTATTTCCTCCTCCGGCATCAGAAGCTCAGCTTATGCTGGAAGTGAAGATTCCTGCCTGACTGATATTGAGATGGTGGTATACTCTGGGATCTGCTGACAGCTGGACATTTCAACAAATACACCCATTTGCTTGGATGCCTGAATACGAGCAGCGTACGTTTGAAAATAGGATCGACTGCCAGCGTTAGAATGGAGGCTCTGCTAGACCTTTTGTGGAAAACATTTTCCAGCTGAGTTCCTGAGTGCTTTTTATCTTCCATGCCTGTAGACAAAAGAAACCACATGTTCAGGTGTCTCAGTATGCAATACTTAGTGCTATTGCCAAACTAATGGCACAGTGATATTAGCAAAAGACAGTACGATTATTGAAATGGGATAGGGTACTTCTGGGGGAAAAAAAATAGGATGAACTATACAACTCTAGAGTTCCTGTAGTGCTTTACAGTAAAAAAATCACAGAGGCAAGTGTACTCTGGTTTATGTGATCGTCAGGTGGATGTAGAGTGTCTTAAGGCATAGTGCACTACCAAAGGTGCTAGGTCTTCAGTTCCATGGTTGTCGTGTAGCCAGTGAGCAGTGTTGCTTCACAAGTACTATAGAGTTACTCTCTACACCCTGCCTACAGTCCCCAGTGCCCTAAAACTATGAGGCTGCACATCTTCTGGTTTTTTTTTTTTTTTTTAATGTGGTTCTCATCGTGTTGTAAAATTAAAAAGAATTTATTAAATTTTAAGTTTAATAGCTAGCTACTGGGTCATTTATTTTTTAACCAAACTTTTTTACTCTTCTTTTCAAATATTAAACCTGCATTTTTATGACCAGTGAGGTCAAGCGATCCACAGTCAGAAATCCAAGGTGACTAAAATTATTTTTTTAAATGTGAAAAATAGAAATAATGGGTGAAAGATATTATTGCTGCGTAATTCCTAAGTCTATTTATTGTCCTTTCCAAAACAGTAATACCATTGTTGTAATTTGTGTAATTTGTTTGTTTAGTTTCATGTGACCTTGTTAGATTTGTTTAAAAAAGAACCTAATCCGCTTCAATAAGATTGACATTACTTTATCAAACTGTGGCTAAATATAACATTAAAGAGAAGTGGGCTTACTGCAAGTGCGCAGGTTCAGAATGAGCAAAGCATATTACATTCTTTCCAACTTGAACCATGCAAAAAGTGATCCTAATTTCATGCATTTAGTTGCAGAAGCATTCTACCATCTTTTTGCACTGTCCATCATAACATTTTCTGTTCAACAGGAAGTAAACATTAAAATTACCTAAACTGAAAATCTTTGATAAATTGATTTAATTAAAACTGAAATGTTTTTGCCACTGAAATTCACACTGAATCATCTGTTACTTTTTTCCTTGGAGAGGGAAAGAACTATTAGTAATTCTAACCAAGTGTTTTATAAAATGAAAAATTAGATTTGTTCAAGCTTTTGCTGAGACCTCAGCTTTTGTGTGAAATGAAAGGTATTATTAAGTCACGGAAAGCTCTCTGTTCTGTGTTTTATAGGTGTTAGCAGCAGTTTTTCACGTGAGAAAAAAGCTAGCCCTGTTCCTGAGGAAATATTTTCCTGTATATTTCAGAATATTTTCTTAATATATTTCTAAGTATGAAAGTAAAATGTTCTCTTAACTTCAGTTATAGACTCTTAAAGGGCGCTGATTTTTATTTTTTTTTTTACTGTGTGGAGGTGGGAGGGAGAAGGAGAGAAGGGATTGACAATGTGTTATAGTGACTGTAGAGGAGATGTATGAGTAAAACCTTTAAAATTTACTAAAGCAGGCATAATATGAAGGGATTTTATCTCCCAAATCTTCAGTCTCTCAGCTTTACATCATTAGTTCATGTGGGCAGTGAAAAGCATATATTTCCAACTGGCTTTATCATGCAAAATTCTAAAAGAAATCTTGCAAAGAATCAAAAAAGTATTTGAAATTTTGGGGGTTTTAAATAGTATATTTGACAAGATAAACATTATAGGTTTATTCTCATTAGTGGTTTTGCTTAATCATTTTCTTCAAAAACCTCAGATGCTCTCTCATATAGTACTTCAGGTTCTTGAACTTATAGAAAATGGAATAATTCTGAATTAATTTTGCTGTCTGAAGCTCTGATCTCTGCTAACTCTCCACACAATTGGAATGGTCAAGTGAAGTGGTTTCTGGAAGGTCTGTGACTGTATTTAACTGGCACATATCTTATTCAATCTTCAGGGTAATGACGTTCGGATAATCCTTGGCCAGTTTGATGAGGAAATGGCTGTGAAAGTTTTCTGCTGTGTAAGTAAATATATTTAATTGCATATCAGAATAAAGAATGTGTTACATTTGAATAAAAAATAATTTGACCATAAACATTTCTTCATGGTGTTCAGCTTGGTCAAGGTTTATATCCTAAAGAGAGGTTACACATGCTTAGCTCGACTTCTCTTTCAATAAAATGCTTTGTACTTGACATCAGTGGAATTTAGGTGTGGACTGAATGGTTAGCTGGTTCTTATTGCTTTCCTGTAGTGGAATTACACACCGAATTGAGCTTTAGCATTTCTCTTCTAGTGATATACAGGCAAACACTTTTATATGGAGCAGCAGACATAAAAAAATGCAAGATTCGAATCCTGCCCAAGAGCTGTGCCCTGGCAGTAATGTGTCCATGTATGTGGTTTTGCATGTTTAGCTTTGAAACAATAAGAAATTCAAGCAGTTCCTATACATGCTAATTAAGCAACCTTTATAATTTCTGCTATTCAAAAATGTTGCTAATTGTACAGTTGTCATTTATTTCTGACTGTTGTAGATTTTATGTGTTTTACATTAAAGCAAATGTTAGCTTGTAAAAAATGGGGTTTTTTTTAAATGAAAAGAAATATAGTAAGCCCAGCATACCTAAAATTCTTTCTTCTGGCCATTTGTGTGTGTGAATATGCTGAAAACATGCACAGTGTGATTGTCATTGAAAGCAGCAGGATTAAAATGTGTATCTTTAATTGTACCTGCTAACAAACAGGCATATTTTAGTGGCCTAAAATTTGTAGTGGTATTGAATTCTTAGTCTAAATAACCAGATCAATCCTGAAGAAGCCAAGAACACAGTAAATATAATGGAAAAGTAATAAAGATGGCATCTAAATTTCAGAGGGTGTTTTTTAGTATTCGCTTAGTTACCTGCTGAAGCAAGCAAAGGAAAGGCAGAAGTTCACAACCTGAGTGTTACATACCACACATTGCAAACACAGGTTGGCTCATACTCAGCAGCTGTCCCAGTTGCGGGCAAAATTTGGAAAGGAGATTGTAGAGTATATGTAGAAGGAACAAGATCTGTTTGCATCTAAAAGGAAATGGAAAGTACTGTTTTCTTTTTTTGATTCTTCTCATCTTTGATAGGTCTTTGTATTTAGAAATTTTTTTTCTAGTATTTAAATTGGATTGACAGAGATAATCTCCCATTTTTTCATTCCTGGAAGTAAGAATAGTCCTTCCACAGCCCAGATGCTCCTTAAATCTCTTGTGGTTGGGGCTGTGTTTTCCCAGTGGAGGGGTCCCAGTCAGAACTGTCTTCCAACCCAACATTAGACCAGAGATTAAACCTTAATTATGCCACTGCCCTCAGTATCTCTTTGCCTTCCCCTGCAATCCTTTTTGAACTCTTTGTGCATGTGAGGCCACTGAAGAAATCCTAGAAGTCCTTGGAGGGGCAGGGTGTTCTCTTGTCTACACCACTCTAGCCTGAAGGAGTTCAAGTGGGGGATGGTTTGGTACTAGCACGGGAAATGTCTGTAACTCGGAGCGGTCTAGAGAATGGTGGCTGCTTCTAAAGTACATTACTGTCAAAAATAATACAGTGGATTTTTCTGGAGCCTGGAAAAATCTGAGAGTTTTTGTATATAGACTTGTATAAATATATTTATATGAGAGTTTCAGCAAGCGACTGAATGTAGGAGAGGGCAGTTCAAAGTAGGTCATTTATATATTAATGTGCTACAATATGTCAGTAAGCTTGTTATTAGTCATAAAATATATTGTTGACTCATGCACTCCTACAACTATGTGTCTGAGATTGCAATAATTTAGATATCTCAAGTTTTTTAACCCTTTAACCCAGGTGATTCTTCTGACAGGTTTCACTTGTGATTCCTTGTTTTATTTTGCTGTGTGGCTCCAAAAGCCAGAGAAAGACTTTGAGTTTCTTAAAGGAAGGTGCTATTCTACTAGTGCAAGGTTATTATTATTATTTTCTGATTGTGGTTATAACTGGAATACTATTTGCTAATGATTTATGTAGGTGGGAAAATCTTTGTAGTCTGCCTCAGTCTTCTGTCTGGATTCAACAGTCATATGCTGTGAGGTTCCCTCAGGACATCCGTTGGATATTTCATAGAATCATAGAATCATTTTGCTTGGAAAAGACCTTTAAGATCATTGAGTCCAACTGTAAACCCAACACTGCCAAGTGCACCATTGACCCATGTCCCTAAGCACCACACATATGTGTCTTTTAAATACCTCCAGGGATGGTGATGCAGCCACTTCCCCAGGCAGCCTGTTCCAGTGCTTGACAACCCTTTCTGTGAAGAAATTTTCCTAATACCCAATCTAAACCTGTCCTGGCGTAACTTGAGGCCATTTCCTCTTGTCCTATCACTTGTTACTTGGGAGAAGAGACGACATCCACCTGATTACAACCTCCTTTCAGGTAGCTGTAGAGAATGATAAGGTCTCCCCTCAGCTTCCTCCAGACTAAACAACCCCAGTTCCCCCATCTGCTCCTCATAGGACTTCCGCTCTAGAGCCTTCACCAAGCTTCTTTGCCCTTCTTTGGACGCGAGATGCTCATTTTCATTTTGGCTGGTTATTTCCTCTACCTCCCTCCAAACACACACACAGACAAGATGCAGAGAACACACTGAAAGAGAAATGTAATAAAAGATAGGCTAATTCAGTGCAAAATCAAAAAAAGTGACAGGACCAAAATGAATGTTAGCAGGTGTTTCCTACATTGATTTCAATAAACTTAGCTATTCATTTACCACTACTGTCAAAAACATCGATTTTAATTGTATGGGAAATCTTATCTTTATAATGTTTTCACCTCAGTGGGATGAATGTGATTTTTTTGTGGAATAGGAATTAGGATATTTTGCTCAAAATATTAACACCTTAAAAATTGAAATGGTCAGCTGTGTTGGGTAGACATAATTTTTTTGGGTTGTTTTTTTTTTCATTTAAAATCGCATCCTCCCAAAGAAAACTTCAATTCTGTAGAAAAATTTTATTTTAAAAAAAAGATGTTAGTAAGAATTTTCCTAACATCTTGTCTTTAAGACATAGAGATAACATTGTGTAGCCCTGCACACATCAAGACTGATGCTGAACTGATACAGTTATCTGTCTGAAGACAATTAAAGATGATGATTATTACGCATAGGTCATCAGGCTAAGGTGGCTCTTTTAGTAAACATTTAATAATAACTAAAGCTAGGCTTAATCACCATGGAATAGAGTTGATTTACTTCATACTAGTTAGTAATGGGTCTGTGTTTTGGATTTGTGCTGAAAACAGTGTTGGTAACACAGGGGTGTTTTCGTTACTGCTGAGCAGGGCTTACACAGAGCCAAGGCCTTTGCTGCTTCTCACCCCACCCCACCATCAAGTAGGTTGGGAGTGCACAAGGAGTTGCGAGGAGGCCATTACGTGTAATAGTTAGGCGTGATGGAGCCCTGTTTTCCTGGGGATGACCAGGAACACCTGGCTGCCCATGGGAAGTGGGGAATTAATTCCTTGTTTTGCTTTGCTTGTGCATTTGCAGCTTTTGCCTTACCTGTTGAACTGTCTTTATCTCAACCCACCTATTTTCTTACTTTTACTCTTCCAATTTTCTCTCCCATCCTACGGGGGCAGAGTGAGCGAGTGGCTGTATGGGGCTTATGGTTGCTGGCTGGGATTAAACCACGACAGCCTTTGAAACTAAACCCTGTAAGAAGTGGTCTGTATGTATTAAAAAAGCATAAGAAGATCTACATATTTCAAGCAAATTTGTCTTTTTAAGCATCAAAATCATCTCCATTTAGCAGGCTCAACAGGGAGGAAATGGCAACAAACCCCATTATTTTGAAATAAGTCTGGAACCCAAATACCTGAACACTAACAACTGTGCTGTCACTAGAAAAATGACTGCATGGTCATGGTGCTCAGCTTTGGAGGAGCTGATTTTGTTTTGTTCTGTCTTCCCCAGGCTACCCTTCAAGCCCTGTCATTCATCTTGAATAAAGAGCTGCCGGATCTTAAAGTGTTAGTGAGGGGTTTATTGCAGCAGTGTGAAAGAGTCAGTGCAACCATTTTGGGAAAAATCCCTTGTTTCCAGGATAGAATTTATGACTATTTGGAAACTTTCAATTTTGGTTCCATATCCCAGGACACTTACAGTTTATGCAGGAAACAAGCTCAAGTGCTTATGCAAAGAAAAAATTTCCAACAGCTCTGATTTCAGAACAGTTCACAACCAATACTTGTAACATATGATTTGACACTTTCCTCTCTATGGAGCAGGGGAAGCTATAGAAGATTTTTCTTCTGTAAAAGTTCTATTCTGTGTCTGTGTCCTCAGTGATTTGAAAACTGTCAAATAAGAGACACTGTATCAGTGAAAGCTTTTGAATGACCTTCTGGTGTAGTGGAAACGCAGACATCAGGAATTATTGCAGGATGGGATTGCTGTTTTGCAGCAGACCTTGCATGCAGACCTGGGATGCAGTGTCACCATGGCAGTCATTAGGAGTGGAGATGGGCAGAAAACTGGATGTGTTTCTAGAAGTATGGAATTAAACAGCAAGAGAAAGACAAACAATTCAGGTGGACTGTGGGATAAGTAACACATGAGATGCAAGACACTGTGTTTCAGACAGGGGCACTTTCAAGCAACATTACATACAAATACATAACATTTTACTTTGGCTGAGCAAAAACTTCTGTAACCAGGGTCCGAGCAAATCTGCTTTGTGAACACTGCATTTATGAACTGACTTGACACCATTATAATAGCTTTCACAGATTTAAAGCCCCATTTTAGTTTGGGTATAAATGTATTTTAGGAGGCTGTCTTACATCCTTTTTCTTTCTATTCGTATTTATTTTTCCGATAAGCCTTTGGTATGATCTTTGGGATACTTTTCAAAACGGTTGTGTTCTGAATGACTAATACGTCCTGTTTGCATTCTCATAATTTCCTCCTTCTGTAAAATTTTCTGTGAAATTGTAGCAGTTTCCCAGTTAAGAGCTCTAAGGTTACACCATGTATTTCTAAAAATTGGTATTTTTATCTTATAAGTATGTCTTGTACCTTCAGTATTGCTTATATTAGGAGCCAAAGAAGCATGAAACCTGCTGTTTTGAAATGGAGTCTGACTGAAATGTCAAAAGAAAAATATCTAGTTACAAGACAGCAAGAGAAACATCTGAGATAAAATCTGCTAATTTTATCCTAGAACACCCTTCACAATGTAAGAGAATATCTATTGTGAATAGATCAGCTTTTAGGCACAACAGCATATGCGCCTGACTAATAAAGTATTTCTGTTTCCTGGTGTATGTTTCTGCTATGTATTGAAAGTGGTTAACCATCATCTCAGTATCTTGGGGTACAGTGGGTTGTTTTCAGGATTGAAACAATATGGAATTTCACCTAGAGGAATTTCTTGCTGGGGAAAAAAAAAATCACCGAGAATTGCTTGCTTTATCAATTTACAGTTGCTTCATGCTCCTCCGAAGAAGCTGCTTACCTGTGGTCTGTTTCAGCACAGTCACATAATTCATATTTGCAACATTATGTTGATGTTGCCTAGGATCAAAGTTTTCTTGTTTCAACTTACCCTAGTTTATGCAGTCTAAAGATATTAGGATGTTAATACCATGGTGCTCCTGCCACTCATGTAATAGTTGTGCTAGGGAGAATTTTCTGTGCAGATGCAGCATCTTCTGCCAGCATTCCTCTGTGTCTCCCCCAGTTTTAGAATCCAGAATTTTATTTTTCTGGTTTTGAATAATAGTCTGTTGAAAGCAAAATAGATTTTAGTAAATTCTCTTTTCGTGGCCTGAATTTTAAAGAGAGGATTCTTCAAGAAAGGGGGCTTTATTATTAGCAATTAATTATTCTGAATTCTTCAAAATACTTGTGTGTCCTTCACTTACACCATAATTTCATTGATAATGTAAAAAACCACAAACAGAAAGCAATTGCTTTTATGTTCAATATGTCTACTACTATATTTATTAACTTTTCTATTTTACTTTCTTTGTAGGCTTATGATGAAGAAATGTATGGCAGCAAGTATCAGTGGATTATTCCAGGGTGGTATGAAAACCTTTGGTGGGAATCCTGGATTAATTCCTCACAGTGTCTCAGCAAAAATCTTCTTGCAGCCATGGAAGGTTATATTGGAGTGGATTTTGAGCCTCTCAGCTCAAAAATGTTAAAGACCATATCAGGAAGGGTTAGTACTTTTCCTCTAACTATTTTATTATACCATCAGATGTCTCACTAGCAAAGCACTGAGGAGGGAGGTGAAGCTAAAGGGTTCTTCTACAAAGAGAGCTGGCAGTTTGTCATTGTTAGTCTCATCTTTCCCCTGGTTTCCTGTTTTTAAATACTTAGAAATCAATTCCAGTTCTCTACGTGGTAAGGAAGCAGTAAAGTCTCTTGCTTGAAATCTGTCCTCTTCCACCTGTATGAACATGAAAGTTAAATGTACAGGATGTGCTGAGTCACATCAGTTTAAATAGTTGAACACCAGAAGCAGAAAACTTTTCTGTTTAAACTAATCCTGCAAACAGGATTTCACCAATTTCACTGGTGATTTGTGCCTCTCAAAACTAGGGGGTGGGGCTAGTTTTAAATACGTAAATATGTTGCTTTTCCATAAATCCCATAACACTTTGTCACAGGAAAAAAAAACCAACAAATTCTGCCCAGTGAACATGCCTGATTTTTCATCTTATTTTCACCTTTTATTCATGCCTTGCTGAGTGAGCAACTTTACTAAAGGGCAACTTGTCATAAGATAGCACAGAATAAAAAGCACAGTAAACTTGTAAAACATAGACAAATGCCACCCAGGTAATTTCACATGAAGCAAATAGTTGCTCACATAAAGGTTATTTGATTTGCATTGTTCTTTAAAGTGTAACCAGACCACTGGTTTGCAGGGATACAGACTTGCTCTGTTCTAGCATTACGGCTCACCAGCACCTGGTTGGACTGAAACCTTTTATACAACAGTTGTCCTTCATGCAGAGAAGCAGAACAACTGCTTTTCAGTCTCTCTGTCTCCTAGGTCTCCCTCCCAGTTTTACCATCAGTATTGTAAGTCAGGCAGCATGTGGTTTTGAAATTTTAGTTTCTTTCTTTTTTGTCTTGGTCATCTTTTTTGTGTTTGTCATGCATGCCTCTGAAGTGGAGGGTGCTTTTTGAGGTGCAGGTTTGGACGCAACTCTGTAAAATGTTCAGTATTGAAGTAAAACTGAAGTTTTCATTCTCTTCAGACCCCACAGCAATATGAAAAGGAATACAATGCTAAGCGTGGTGATGGGCAATCCAGCAAATTTCACGGTTATGCCTATGATGGAATATGGGTGATTGCCAAGACCCTGCAGCGGGCAATGAAGTATCTGAATGCAACCAACAAGCACCAAAAAATTGAAGATTTTAACTACACAAATCACAAACTTGGCAAAATTTTTCTGGATGCTATGAATGAAACCAACTTCTTTGGAGTAACGGTAAGTCCTAAACTGATACTTGTGGGGTGAGGGAGGCTTGTGATTTTACATCAGAGGCTGAAACAAGCATTAAAATTTAAATACTCTTGAAAAAGAAGCACAGGTGTGTATTTCTTCCACGGTTCTACTTTATCTTAAAAATTAATGCTGTTGCTTTGAGACTGTTGCTCATTGCCTGTGTTCTGGTGCCAAGTGATGACACTGTACAGTTCCTCAGTTACCAGATTTTTAAGCAGGGATGTCATCTGAATTAACAACTCAGGGTGGTCTCAAGGGAATCACAAGTGTTGCAAGCTGCAGTGACCTTTTAAGTTGCTGTTTTAGCCATTGAGGAGTAGCTGGAATGTGATCTGAAAAGACGTTTTTCTCTCCATCATTTATTTTTTGGTGATAGGATATAGTACACTAATGTCTCCAACTCCAGTGCTGTACATCCTTGTTATTCTTACAAAATACTTCAGTGGCCATTTGAGTTTGTATTATTATGTAAGAAATTATTCTAATGTGAAAAAATTAAGTATACCTTTATAATTTGTATTTTTTCACAGTCAAATACAAAGCATCTTGACTGTGCCTTAAGGAGAACTGGTTACGTTATTTTCAACTGCAACATTGCAAATTCAGAATCATTTTTCTTTTTCATTTAATTGACCTTGCTTCTAGTTTTTAGCAGAGTAAAGCAGGCAACAGGAGTGTGGCCCTAAAACTTCTTAATTGTATCTGAGGAAACGTCAGTCAGAAGTCAATGGCATAGAGGTGTTCAGGAGTCTGCAGAGCCACATTCCTTCAGGCTGCATTTCAGGGATAATGGCCTTCACGGTTCCCAACAGAAGTGAAGAAGGAACTTAGTGGAACACGCTTTGTTAAGCAGTGTCCTCTGGCTGCAACATGTCTAGATAAGGGAATCAGAAGACCTTTTGAAGAAAGGTGTGTTTCAGCAGTGCAGGGAAGGAGGTGCATTCTTGCAGCAAGAACATGCAGAAGGTTTCTGCCACTCTGCAGTATATTGTCAGATTCTGGCCTCGTGTTAATTTAAATTATCTTGCATATCAGTAACCCTCAAAACTTGTGGAAGTAGCAGAGCTAAGGTAGTCATACATGTCAGATTGGTTCAAGGAACAAATGCCTAAGTATAGACAGCAACAATAAATGGCTGTAATTTTTGGTGTACTTGTTAATTGCTGAAGAAACCTATGTTTCATATCACAGTGCAGTTGAAATCAATTCAGGATTTGTAGGCAAAACTCAATGACGTGGCAAGACAATACTAGAATCTAGTTGCCTGTACAGTTTGAATTTTGCTTTCTTTTTACACTGAATTTGACTGATGGTTTCAGTAGAAGAGGTGGGTATCCCAATGCATCCACAGCAGAACTGGATCCTTCATAAAACTTTTGGTCAGTAGCAGCCACAAATCAGACGCTGCAGGGACTCAGACATGTGTCCCCAGTTACTCCAAGTACAGTATCTCTCAGCGTGGTTGAAATTCTATATTGCTATGTAGATACTTTCTTTCTTCTTTCCCCCTTCTGACTGCTGTTTACTCTTGACAACCAATTATGGTAAAGTTCATAGGTGTAATCAGCACCAATTAATTGTCCTTCAATTCTCCCCCCACCCCCCAAAAAACGAACCCCAAACACACAAATGAAAAACACCCCAAAAACCCCACACACAACGAACACCAAAAACCTCTAAGACAAAGAAGGCTCTTTTTTTACTTAGTTTCAGAGACACCAGCAAAACCTCACATGTGAACTGCATCCCTTCAGGGAGGGAATGAATCAAAGTTTCACCAACCATATTCAGCCTTGTTTACTTACTTTATTCCCTCGGGTATAATGGCTTTTAAAGAAATTAGTGAACAATTATTCACTGCATTTAGTGCTTGTCTAAGGCGCTTTGTAAAACATTTATCTTTAAAATTGGGCTACCAAGTCATTGTGATAATGCACAGCCCAAATCTTATATTTGCAAGGATCATGCCTCTTGTTCCTGTAACACATTCACAAAAAAACATTTTAATCGGAAAGGTATGGAGAGAAGACAATCATATACAGCTACATTTACTTAGGATACAATTAGAAAAAATAATACTCAAGGTTTTTCAGACAGTGTGAAGAAGAGTTTTATAGCAGATATTAAAAGTTTTGCAGTTAAATGTCCAGAGAATTGAAGGAACAGTTTGATTCTTCCCAGAAATATTTTTAAACTTTTTATTCTGCGGTCTCATAAATTGCTGTCATTTGTGACCTAATTTAAAACTTTGACTGGAACATGAAGTTTTAGGCTTTGGAATGACAAATCTTATTTTAATACTTTTTCCCTGAAAAAGTATTTTAGTATAAAATTTTTAGAATTTATTTTACAAACTTATTCTCCAGGAAAAGGACACAAATTTATTCCTAGGTATTTATGCCAAACATAAAACGAATATCTGAAAGAAATAGAAATAGAAGGAAGGACTAAATCTTATCAATATCCAAATGATACAGTAAAATATGTTGTTAGTTATTAGGTAAGAGGAGAAGGTAGACAAGAAACTGTAGACCAGAATGTAAAAATGCAAAATCTGTTAAGAAGAGGCATCTTTCTTTGTCCGTTCTGTGAATATAATATCAGAAACACTGTCATATCATAAATAATAAATCCCTTTACCCAATTTTCATTTTCTTTGAAATTATTTATAGCCAAACACAAGAATATAATCATTGATGAGTGGTGAATTTCTGTGGAGTCTTTTTTAAACAATTTTGAAAAGATTTGCTGGGAGTTGCTGATTATACAGAATGTTGTTCTTTCAGTTGTCTGTCGTTAGTTCTGTTGGTTTTCTTTTTAAAAAAAATTTCTTTTCCTTCTTTTTTGTTTTCTTTTTTCTTTTTTTCTTTTTATCTTATTTTCCTTTTTTTTTTCCTAGGAAACAATATTTAGGAAACAGTTAAGGCTACTGTTCAAAGACTTGACAGGAGTAATCTTCTTCTTGTGCATCAGAAACTAAGTACATAGATGCTACTTATTTTAATTCTACTTCAGGAATCTATTGGAAAGAAAACTATAGCTATTTCTTAGAGATTTCTGAAGGTTCTGCTTTTCTTCTGGTATTTCACTTAGCAAAATGGTTCCATTTCCTTCATGCTTATCTGACTTACAGTCGTGTTGATTACCACATGGGTTTCTCACGTATTTTGAATGTAGAGCAAGAAAACATATATTTGGTGTTTTACCAGAAAACAGTAATATAATTACCTGCAAGACTTTTTCAAAATTAAGATGGATACTGTTTTACAGGTACAAAAGGACTTTGTAATGAGAAATGCAATACGAACAAGCAAAAGACCTGCAGGGATGTTCCTACTGTTTTGTTAAACGGAATGTCCTGATTCTGTGGTCAGATCCCCTGACGTCGGCTGGTTTGAAGTCGAGTAGGGCATTGTCTTGTTCTGATGCTTCATCTGTAATGAGCATCTTTCACAATAGGCATCCTTTTGATATGGGACTAGCTTGGCTTTCCTGGTTTGTATTTTCCTAATTCCTTGTTTACCAGAGCATTTACTTATTTGTTAATGGCAAAATTGTTGCAAGAAAAAAAACCTCTTAGATTTTGTACAAAGTTTTTTCTCTTAATCCAGATAAAGCCATTTTTGTAAACTGGATTCACCCTAATGGTTTATAAACTGCCAGATGCTTGTTTCCTTTCTGAATATATCTCTCTTCTCAAATAGTATGCATCCTTCCCAATAACCTTAAAATGAAAGATAAGAAGTACTCACAGTTTATTTTGACAGTGTGTTTGTCTGAGGAGTCCCCTTACGCAGCCGATAGAACCACTGGAGGTAATTTAGAACTGGAGGATCTAAAGAGGTCTCTTTTGAACCATTACTACTTTGAATCAGTACAGAGAGATGAAGTCATGCCAAACAATGTCTGTCTGGTATGTCTGTATTCCTGCAGCTCAGTTATACAGCAGTTTATAGCATACTACCTATAACATTGCCGTTGTGTATGTGCAAAAGCCAAAGAGAACTTTCCACAGAGGTAGAATAATTCTCCTAAAGTAAGATTGTTTGCCTAAAGGATAATAAAAAACCCAAGAAAATTCTAACTTTATGTTATTTAATACTCCCATGGTCTAACACGCAGGCTTGATAATTAGTGAAGTATTAGTGCCATCTTCTTGGGATACTGAGTCATATTTAGTACATGCTGTATCAGAATAGAAGAGCTTTGTTTTAGTAATTTTCCCCTTCCTTTTCCCTCTTTGTAAAGACCGTAGATGGTTACATAGCACCTTACAACTACATTTACATTTACATTTGTTAGAAGAAAAATGTTGGTTATACTTGAAAAGATACTAAATACCACATTTGTTCTCAGCATAGTGAAAGTTTGTATTGGTTCCATGGGCTAGCCCGGTGGTGGGGATAATGCATGTTGGGGATAAGTTTTAATTTATTTTTTATACAGAAGATTACCTTATTTTTAAAAATTCTTTCCTCTGATTTTCTAATCGTTTCACCTTTGTCATTGATGTTATGTCATGAATGTTACCACTCTCCCTGGCTTATGCCCAAAGTCCAGTAACTGTTGGAGTAGGGTATTCTGTTGCTTGAGGTTATTGCTATTATCTGTGATTATAAATCAGGCTTCAGGATTACTAATTTATTTCTCGTCCTTATGGCCTTCTATTATTTGTGTGTAATGGAAAAAGAATTACACTGAAGGAGAGAGAAAATTAAATA
>VZTU01013261.1:138292-212426 GCA_013400835.1 Zapornia atra
CAGTGTTTGACAGAATACAAATATGCCCTACAAGCTGCTTTATTGCTACTTTGGGGATGAAGAGCGGAAGTCCTTACAAAAAATAGAGAAACAAAGTCCCAGTAAAGGTAATTGCATTATTTAAGTGGTGGTGCACGTTTGTGATTCACAGGAAAGTTCTCCTTCAGGTTTCCGAAGAAGCAAAGCACATTTCAGTTTTTTCCGCCAGCCCGGTTTTTCTGAAGTAGCAGCATCCCTAAATTTGTCATACATCTTTTTTGATTCTCTCAGTGGCACCAAATGCAGGAATAGCTGTTTTTGTAGCTGCCTGCTTCCAATCTGCCTTTGTTTTAGCTTTTTTTTCTCTTTTGAATTTGATGAAAGACTAAAGAAGAAATAAAATTGATGAAATCTGGAAGCGTTGTCCTGCTCCAGGTCAGCAGTTAACCTGGGAGAGGGCTTCAGGGAGTTTTTTCAAGGCAGTTTCTCCCTCCACCAGTTGGTTTTGTCTGAAGTTGGTATAGAGGTCCATTTGAAAAAAAAAATACTGAAAGGGGAGACAGGCTGTATACACGCTGGACAGGCAACATAGGAACTACAGGTTCTCCTATCTCTTGCACAAATAGGAGATTGTTTTTCCTCATGGTTAGATGGCTTTTTGTGTTCCAAAAGACAGAAGTACTGAGTAGTACTAGGTGTTTCTTTGCCACCCCTCCAGCGCATAGTAGAAAAAGGAGGAAAAATGTTACATACCTTCTTTCCTTGCGGCAAAGCCCTGTGCCTCGCTTCACCACGGTTTTGACAAGAGATAGGAAATGTTCATGGGCCTAATGTAAAAGGGTGATAGGGTATAATCTGACAGACACTTACAGAGGAGTGGCCCTCTTGCAGAAAGTGTGCCAGTGAAATACCAGCTCTGAAAACTAACACAAAACCTGGAGTACCTCTGTCCACTGACACCATGACTTCAAAATATGTCAGTATAATATGATGAAAAGCAGATGACACATCAGCTTGGATCTCTGGCAGTGATCCCATATCAGCAAGAGAATATGCACAGCATGTCTCTGTTCTCCATAAAAGGCCTATGGAAAAGAGTTAAGGATTTGCAATGGATGCTGTAAGAACTGTTTTGATTGAGTCCCTCCTGCAGTTATAATCCAAAATGGAAAATATGGTGCCAGGTGTGTGGTCCTGACTATGTTGCAAGATTCTGATTTTGTGTTTGTGAAATTTCACCACTTCTGCCACTGAAACAGCAGCTGTAACCTTCTGAGGAAGGACGAGAACATTGTTGTTCAGGGACATGCAGAAGGAAAGTGAAGCATCATGGAGAAGGGAAAGTCTCAGGTGTTTTAATTGCCCTGGGACCTGATGCAGTTCTTGATAGCTGTGGTAGCACTTTATGTGTCAATTAATACAGCAGCCTAGCAAGCAACTGTCTTGAACACTATGAATATGTAAAACAGGTTAAAATTATTTCACGTTCCGTTCCAGTATTGTTGTCTGTAAAGGAAGACTGCTCCTTCCCCAAGAGAGAAATGTCTTGAGTGCAGAGAGGACAGATGAAGTGTCTAGAGGGTCTGGATTCTGGATGGGGAGGCCCTGGGAGAGGAATTAAATCCATAGCTATGTCTCTACTCCCCCACAACTTTTTTTTTAAGAGCAGTGAGTCTAGAAAGAAAGACTGCAGGAACAGGTGTATTTAGGAGAATATGATGGGGAAGGAAGACTTTCACTGCGTGTTTCCGGTCTCCAGTGCCTCTTGTTCTTGTTCTGATTTGCTTAACAGTACGTAGAGTTTAATGGACACCTTCTCACCTGACTGTGCTTTTCTTGAAATTGGATTTATTGTCCTTGTTGAAGAGCAGACTGCTAACAGTTTATATTCATTCCATAGAAATATGTCCAGATATAGACATATATGCACGGGCCATATGTTTACTAGATGGGCCATGTAAATGTTCACTAGATGGAGCGTGATGGTCCTGAAGAGCCAGCTAGGCTCTTTTATTGGTACTTGGCAGGTGGTGCATGAATCAAACGAGTACAGGCTGGTACAGGCACAGTTGCACTGTGCTTCCAGGTGAGGTTTTGCAGATGATACAATGACATATAGGAAAAAAATCTGTGAATTTCAGACATTCCAGAGTAATAGTCATTTTCAGTGGCATAGCTAATCCTGCATTTGGTGTCACTAAGAGAAGAAAAAAAGATGTATGACAAATCTAGGGATGCTACTGCTTCTGTCTGCTATGTCTGCTTTTGAAAGGACAAGCAAAGACATCTTCTATGGGTAATTCCAAGCCCTCACTTGCCCAGAGGCTTGGGAATGAAATTGAGCAAGTGTAACACAGCCTTCAGTTGCCACATACTCTCTTGGTACCCACAGTGGTTGGAGCACCAAGGTTAGTTGTCCCATATCAGTCTACAAACTCTTTCCTCAGACTTACCTCTGTTTTATCTCTCTTCCCTCCTAGAAGAGGGCACTGCAGAAGTACCCGAGTTCACTTAAAGTTTGAGATGTGAATGCCCTTCAGTCATGACTCTAGAGTTAAAAACGACTATGATTTTAGAGCTAACATATTTTAGAAATGGTATAAAAATGAATTCCTGAGTGCTTGAGGGCATTACAGTTCTTGTTTTATTTTCCACGGGAACAGATGTTAGCCCTGCTGCCTTGGGATCGCTCCAGCTCTGGTAATTCCATTCTGTGTACCTAAAACTCTCACTGAGATTTCAGATGGATAAGGAAGTTATTATTTACTAGCTTTACACAGGGACTCTTCTGGGACAGTAAATGCCATAAAAATGCAAAATTTTACTATTATTATTCTCACTTTTTGTATTAGACATTAAGTTTTATTATTATTTCACTGTACAGGCAAAATATAGTATTAATTTACTGGTATATCTAGTAATATCAAATATTTAATTTGATCCTGTTCTTCTTTCAGTCAGTAGCAAATCTCTTTCAGCTTTGTCAAGAGCAGGAGGTCCTTACCTAGCAAAGTGCTTTAATAAATAACTTGTGGGTGTAACTCAAAATGTTATTCTAAAATCTTTTTTGCTCACAGAAAATTTGGAAGGAAATTCTTCTGAAATGCTTTCCAGAATTAATGAATAAATTTTAAGAGTGACGATGAGTTGTAGTGCTGTAAGTTAGTAATGAATGATTAGACACAAAAGCTTGTTCAAGCACGTTTGGAGTATGCCTCTAGATAGTGTACTATGTGGAATGACATGATTCAGATGTCAAATAACTGTGAGCGATTAAAATAATGCTGTGGAGTATAGCAATTTAAAAAGTAATATCTAGTGATGCCTATAGAAGGGTGCAACTTCTAGTACACATCATATAAATCAAAGAAATGCTGAATATTTTAGTGATCGCTCATGCTTATTATATACATTATTTTGGCACAACAGTGTAATTCTTAACTGGGTGTCAGGTATTTGGGAATATGAAATATGGAAAAAAGATAAAGGAGAGACCTCAGCGGGTGTACAGATAATGTTGTGAAGATTGTAGCAATAGGAAGACTAGTTTCATAAACTATCTGAAGAATATATTTTCTACTGTTCTTTCAGGAGGTATTAATCATATTACTCTAAAATCTTCTCAGCATCTGTTTTTTTATGTTAAGTATTGAGAGTTTAGAGAATGATTAAAGCACATAGATGATAAATCTATTTCTAGAAATGCCAAAATCTTGAAGCAGGTTCATTTAGGAAATAAATTATGAAGTATAAAATGAGTTATAACCTGCTTATTTTTATCCTTTACATCACTCATTTGGATACTCTAAGAAAAGAAATAAACCAAATGCATTGCTATGGTAGTTTTCATGCTACATTTACAAAGATCTCTTGATTTAGGTTAATTGGACTACTTCTCTCATTGGTGAATAGTTGCATGGCAAAATTTAGTTTATATTTTGTATTCATCAGTGGGCAATTTTAAAAAGCTTTTAAAAGGAGTCTTTCTTTGTCTTCAGTGAAAGTGACCCACATTGGTGTTAGAAGAATTAGAATTTAGGCTGGTGGGAATTTGTGTGTGCACCTAAGAGCAACATTTTCCCTTGGGGAATATTTTACAATGTGACATTTTTACTTTCTGGCAAAAAAAAAAATTAAAAAATTAAACTTTTAAAACTGTATTTTAATTCTCTGTTCACACTGCAGTACTTCTGAGATTTTGGCTTCAGCAATTAGCATACTCTCCGCTGTTGTTAATCTTTGTGACAGCTCAAGGCAAAAATATTCCTTAACTTGAATATAGCATTTCGCTGAGTGTGAATCCACCTGTAATGTTAAAAATGGTGTTATTAGCTGACTTAGCCTGGAAATGCTCTGAGGTTGTCAGGTCTGATGTTCAATGGCTTATATTTTCATACATCACTGCCTCTCTTTTCTGGCAGTGATGATTTCTATGATGAACTAGTTTTCTTCCTTGGAGAGGTGCTCCAGTTGCAAATAGGATTCTTGGAGCCTTCAAGCATTTTAGTGAAACACAGAAAAATTAAAGTAATATAATTGCATTTGTTGCATACAACTGCACAGTACATTTTCAAAGAGTTTTCTAATATCTTTGAAATCAGCTTTTAGAACTTCTGTATTTCTTAACTTCTTATCATCTTCTCATACCAGGAGGTTGCCTAAGCTATTGCTGGTGTTGATGGCTTTTGAATTGTCTCACCTCTCCTAGAGAAATGTCAAGACAGTGTTCTCTTTAAAGATTTCATAACACAACAAAGGTCTAGCACTTCAGTAGAGTGTATGGTATGGTAGAACTTATTTCCCTCTTGAAGAAATTTTTATCCCTGACCAACTCAACTGATCAATTTGCAAGTATTTCTGTTCTATAACTTTTAGGAAATTAATCCCAGGATTCTGCCTTCTGCATGATCACCCATTTTATATCTGGCCTGGAATGACAGCTGACATCGGCATATGAACTCAAAACACTGGACAGGAAGCAGTCTGTTCTCTTGTTTTGATATAAACAGTTTTAACTGAATCTAGGACCCATCATGCTTCACTTGCTGAATCCTTGTATGTGATAATTTTCCCAGTTTTGTGATTTGTGATGACCTCAAATGCGCCAAAATTATAACCGTGCCTACTAACCACTGTCAGGAATCAGATTATTCCTGTAGAGCATGGTCTGAAGAGAAGTTCACTCATCTCTGTGTTGTTGATACTTTTAACACTATATATCCAGCCTCCAACATCTAGCCAAAGCTTCATGAAATCTTACTGTCTCTCCTAACAAGTCTTTCTGCCACTCATCCAAAAACTTGCTGGACTGATCTGACAATGTTAAATATTGTGTAGGTGACAAAGATAAGCAAAGCTGTACCCTGCCCTCTCACTTATGTGTGATCAAGACATTTTCGGTTGAGTGACCCTTCATCCTGTGCATAATTGGCAGAGTTTTGTGTCATGCCACTCATGTAGTCTCAGTAGGTGGAATAACAGGTAATTCAGATGAAAGCAACCTAGCTGTAACCAAAACAACATAACTTACATCCGAAGAGTGAACTTACAGTCAAATAATATCATAGATCATGTAAATAAAGCTGCTCAGGGCTGACATTTGCTCATCACTGCAGAGAACACTCTACGTGCTACATGGTGACGTGTAGAATTCTGTCACTGTAATGCTAACAAACTGAAGAATTTTCAGAATAAATCAACACAGATCAAGGTATTAAAAAGAGTGATGGCCTGGCAGTGTGTACTTGCAGCCCAGAAAGCCAACTGTATCCTGGACTTCATAAAAAACAACATGACCAAAAGGTCGATGAAGGTGATTCTTCCCTTTCATTCAACTCTCATGAGACCCCACCTGGAGTACTGCATCCAGCTCTGTGGTCCCCACCATATGTACATGGACCTGTTGGAGCAAATCCAGAGGACGGTCATGAAGATGGCCCTACAGAGGGCCAGAGCACCTCTCCTGTGAAGACAGGCTGAGACAGGGTGGGGTTGTTCAACCTGGAGAAAAGGTTCAGGGGAGACCTTATAGTGGAAAAGCTGGAGAGGGACTGTTTACAAGAACAGGGAGTGGTAGGACAAAGGGTAATGAATTTAAACTGAAACGGTAGATTTAAATTAGATGTTAGGAAGAAATTCTTCACTGTGAGGGTGGTGAGGTCCTGGCACATGCTGCCAGAGAAGCTGTGGCTGCCCCCTCCTTGGCAGTGTTCAAGGCCAGGTTGGATGGAGCTTTGGACAACCTGGTCTAGTGGAGGGTGTCCATGCCCGTGGCAAGTGGGTTGGAACTAGATGGTCTTTGAGGTCCTTTCCAACCCAAACCAGTCTGTGATTGTGTGAGTCTATGATACAAGAGTTTGCCACACACAGTATTTCAAAATCAGCAACAACTACAGTGATTTTCTGTCTATGATGAATTAATGCATGTTCTGTCAAACCTGTTAACAAGTAGCCAATCCTTTAATTGGAAATCTTTGAAAAATGCAGTTATAGTTTATTCTATACCTTCTAAATCTACCCTTTTTCTACCTTTTAATTTTGCCTCAAAAACTCGAGTGTCAGGAACTGAAGGTCTTGCCTCACCTGGCTGTCTAGTCCCACATGCCAGTGCGCAACTTAGTTTCTGGTGCAGCACAGTGATTGGGCTGCGTCTGCCTGGTGACTGTGGGGCTAACAGCCTCAGCAAGCTCCTGTTGAGCTACTTTGGTTAAACTGTTCTTCAGGCATTAAAATGTTCTTCAGGCGTTACAAAGGAGAGGAGAAGTTACAGTGATCAGAAGTGCACGTCTCAGCTGAATGTGAATTCTGTGAGACAGAGGTAAAGTTCTGTAGCCTGGAGGCTCTTTTTCTGCTGAACTCAGATGTTTGCTGCATACTAGAGAAGCATGTGAGCACCTCCAGAACTGGAAGCTCTGAAGACTGGCATTTGAGACCCAAAATACCTATCTGTTCTCTTAATTCCTTTCCTTTTCCCTTTCCCTTTTCTTTGTCTTGTCTGTCTTTCTTGGAAACCTTTTCCTGGTGTCTGGCTACCCATTTTCCTCTCCATTGTGACAGTCTCATTTTTATAGAAGCAAGGGAAAAGCTTAAAAAAAGCAATTATGACACCACGAAATTTGATAAGGGATTAAAAATTTAAATTGCCTCAGGTAAGAACACACAGATCAGTTAAATTGCATCTAGAAGTAAATCAGTCAGACTACACATACAGCTGAGGAATAATTGTTTGCTGGTCCCTTTGGGTAAGTGCAAAACAAACCAACACAGCCTTAAATGCTGGGTGACATACTGAAGTGTGAGCTCTGCGTAGACCTCAACAGCATCACAGAGCCATTGTAAGGACCTTTACCTTGTAAACTCTGAAATTGCTTATTGATTTGTGAATTTTTGTGGGATTTTAAAGCTACTCTTTGTAATGGTGTTTATCCTATAGGCTGTTCTTTGAATGCAAAAGACTGTGGTGCTGTGAAAATTTGGATCCTTTTTGTACCTAGGTGATGTCTTCTGTTGGTTTCCATGTTGTAGATTCAGGTTATTTTACAGAGGGAGGCCAAAGAGCCACAATTAGCATTCTCAAAAATACTCAGTGCTCAGTTTTCCAGCTGGTTTTTCAGCCCTGTGCATCTGTCTCAGTGTCATTTTCCCTCCTGCAAAAAGTAAAGGGAAGGTTTATGGAAGGAAAGGTGTGGGTATTTCCCAGAAGTAGGAAAGACATTCGTTAGCAGGCATTTCTCAACAGTACAGCAGACCAAATTGCACGCTTTTTCTCTGCATTAGGTCTGTTTTCCATTAACAGCTGTTAAACCCCAAGGGATGCAGCAGGAGCCATTTCACTACTTGGAGGCAACCCCTAAGCCCTGAGGCAGGAGAGGGAACCTGCTCCCCAGCACTTCTAGCACACGTCCCAGCTGCTCCTGGACTGCAGGAAAAGCTGTGGCAGAGGCAACAGAAGTCTCTGTAGAAGTGGTTCAGAAAACATTGGGATAATTTGTTATGGATCATGAATATTATTTCCCTTCCAAACCTAAGTAGTGGCATCTAAGTCACTGCAGTCCTAAATTTCTGTACATGCTCCTGCAAATAGCACATGCATGAAAAGAAGGAAGGAAGGAAGGACAATGTTTTAGCTCCTTCACCAATTATTTCTTAACAGATCTGCTTTTTGTATTTGGGCATTTGGGGTTTTTAAAATTTGGGCATTTTAGATTTCTACATTTGTATGGTGCATCAGTGAGTAAATGTCAGCTCTTAAAAATGTTCAGGCAAGTAAAGATGTAGCTGAGCACCTAGAATATTGATTTTCTTGTGCAAGTTATTATTTAGTACATACTTAAACATGAGCATGCTGTATTGTATTTCTGATTGAAAATAATCTGTAACTATGTCCACAGCAAAGTGGATGATGCACTTTATGTATATCCTGATAATCATGTTATCTGCCTAATACATTCAGTGTATTTTAGATATGCATTTTGATTAATTGTTAATTTGTTAAAGGCTTACTGAATTATGAGTCCTAAAAAAGAGCTGTATTAGAAAGGACTCAATAAAATTATAAAATAAAGATGGAAAATCCTAATGATTGCCCATTTACTAAAGTCAGTCTGTGTATTTCTCCACTGTAAATCAAGGGAACATGTAACGTGTGACCAAATGTTTCAAACCTTTAGAATATTTTTAAAATTTATTTATTTAATACAGATATTTAAACATATCGGGGCAGAGTAGCTTAATTTTTAAGTTCTGTCTTTTACAGGATATAGGTTGTATCCAAGAAAAAGAACCATTTCCCATATCAAGTTAATGTTTAGTAATGTGTCTTTGTGGAACTGTTCTACAATATCAGAAATGCCAACAGTAAGAGAGAATAAACTTGTTATACAAAATGTGAGTATTACACAATTTTCAATGTGCATCTCGGTGAAATTAAAGGCATGTCAGACTTGGGTTTTTCAATGAAGGCATGCCACAGCCCGGGGGCTTGTCATGGCTGAAAATCTACTTTGTGACATGCTTTTCACTTCTCTGAGTGACATGCAAGGCAGCGCTACAACCCAGACTCCAGTGCTAGCAAAGATACACCATGTTAGGCTTTTGCAGACTGCGTGTTTTTTGTGATCTTAAGTTATATACAGAAACATAAAAAGGACATAATAAAATTGCACTAATTAATTCAGCACTAGGTTGGCTTTACTCTTTGAGGTCTTCAAATGCTTTTTTAAAAACAGGAATCGTGGACTCCTCTCAGTCAGTAAGAAAATGCAGCTGTATGTGATGCAATCCCAATACAACAGAAAACCTTATTTTCTCTTGTGTCTTTCATACCAACCATATCCCAAGACTGACTTCCACAACAGTCAGTAATGCCTGGCAGTACATAGGAGATAGTGACCGGGGAAGGACCTGGTCCAAATGCCCCATAAGGCACTAATCTCATTCAGCAGTCGATCTCATACAGAAAGGGGGACAAGTTAAACATTTGGAAACATGGGAATTCCCTCAGGATTTGCTGAGATTTTACGAAGGGAAAGAAAGGGATAGCTATCTTTCTCTGCCAATGTAAAATTATTTCTAATATTTAACCTGTGTTACATTCAAAATATTCTGTTGTTGTTTTTTCAATTGTCTTTTGGTTATAGCTGTGAGAGAAGTTACTTGTAACAACCACAACCTTTTAGATAAACGCAACTTTTAAGTTCAAGTCCCTTTAACCTTTTTTAAGTGGCAGCCAACATAAGGTACAGTTTACATTAATAATTCAGACTACACTATCTGTTTGATTTAAACACTGATTGTAGCTCATTAAATGCACCTGCTTTCATTCACAGAGCAATGTAGATGCTTGGTGCAGAGCCTTGAAGCCCTGCTCCTACAGTTTGTGCCTTACCACTATCTCTCTCCCACTCAGATGGCACTGCCTTTTGCTCTTACTTCTGTACTCACAACAGAATCCTACCAGTCTTGACAAAATCTTGAAGTTAAAAAGCTGTTTCTCTCTCCTAGCCTTCTTTGTGCTGTAGATCTTATCTGCTTTTCCTGCTATAGTTCTTCATTAATTACCTTTGCAGTACCTAAATGAAAAAGCTTTATTCTTTGCTGATTTCCTCCTTCAAATATTTGTGGCAATATCTCTTTTTACTTGTTATTCAACCATTTTATATAGATGGAAAGATCTTAATCCTCTCCAGGAAATTAATCCCTATGAACTTAATTTGATCTAAATTCCTCTACCAGTGCATACATTAAGAGGTGATGTGGCAGTGAGCAGGCCATTGGTTTAAATGCTGTGATCTGAGAGGGGAAATAGTACTTGACATGCATAATGTTGGCAAAAGTTGCTTTTGTGTTGTGGCTTTCCGAACTTCCCTTCATTAATTCACATCGGCCTGCAGTGGCAGTGTTCTCAACCAATAGTGTTCTCCATGTAAGTTATTGCAAAGCTTACTCCAGGCAGACACTGGCACTTACACTTCTCCTTACCCTTTTCCCTTCTTGCCTCTAGACTGCACATTAGCTTGTTTAGATCTACTTTATTTTATTTAATAAAGATACTTAAACATGTCAGGGCAGAACAGCTTAATTTTTAAGTTCTTTCTTTTACAAGATAGGTTGTATCCAAGTAAAGGAATCATTTCCCATGTAGAGTTAATGTTTAGTAATGTGTCTTTGTGGAACTGTTCTACAATATCAGAAATGCCAACAGTAAGAGAGAATAAACAATTGTAAATTCCATGTTATGATAGTCTAGTAATCCAGCACATAAAAAGGTGATCTAGTAATTACTATGCTATTTTCTAGGATTAGGGAGTTTTTCCCATAAATATTCTTTTTATCAGAAACAGTTTCCTAAAAGAATATCTCCAATTATAGCTTCAGATGAACCACTTTTGGTTCCAAATTTATTTAAGGAATCCTTGGTAGGAAAAGCAAGCAGGCTTCAAACTCACAACCTCCTAGTGGAGCTCTATTGTAAACACTGACTACTTTGCAGTCCAGGTTCCTGAAGCCTGGATATTTTGATCGTTTGGTATTGTAATTAACTGCAGGAGGGCAGTATTGTTAAAGCAGGGCATTGTCCTTGGCCTTCCTCTGTGCACTCTCTTTGCAGGCAGGGTAATACACAGGCAGTGCCTTTACTCACAGAGTATGTCCAGTTTCTCTAATGTTAACAAAGCCAAGGCCTTTGAGCGGTTCTGGTATTAGTAGCTCTAAAATATGCAGTAACTAGCATGCATTTGTACTGACTGATTGCAGGCATGTAACAGTAAAAGTACTAAATATTTCTTCAAAAATTGGATGTGTCAAAATTCTCCCAAAACTACCAATAATGCTGATGTTGATATTTTTATGTTTAACTTGTGTCAGTGTGGTTGAAGTGAAAACCACTTTAAAAAAACCCTCCAAAGCAAAAAATAGGTTATCGAGAGTTACTCTAGAGTAACAGGTGAAACATGGAAACTTGTTCCTACTTGTTATGTAGGAAAGATGTATATTGAATGATACTTTGTGGAAGTTGTTGGGAAATAACTGTTTTAAGAATCTATTTGAAAAACAAAACCTGACCTAACCTGATTTCACTGTAGAGCAAAGGTTAAGTGCAAATTTATAGATGATGTAACTGGCAAACCATCAGTTTTTCCAAGGCCGTATGTCCCCATACTGCTAAAAATGGTGAAAATAAGTAAAAATAAAACCTGCTTAGAAACCAGATGGTACTGTTTGCTTCAGCAGAAGGGGTCATAATTCCCTTTAGATTAGCCATCCAGGATACAAAGCAAGAAAAGATGATTCATCTTAAAGAAAAGTGTCTCATGTCCTTTTTTTCAGGCACGCTCTTCAACCTTCCACCCATTTTGTCTTACTGTTTCCTTTTCATCAGAAAACCTGCTATGCTGGACATTAAACAGAGCGCTCATGGGCACTAAGGATCCAAGAAAACTGTTCCCTTGCTACTCATATGCTGTAGGAGTAATGCACCAGCAGTAATCTTGGGCCAGTGAATGTGAATCTCACTGCTATGAATTAGGCACCATTTCCAACTTTTCTTGAAGTGATACTCTCTGATAGGCCTGGACAATTTACTTGTCTGTATGGTGTATGTTTTAGAAGATAGACACAAGAATCATCTCTTAAGTAGGGTCTTGCATCTAGGGAAGAACAACCCCAGGTACCAGTATAGGTTGGGGACTGGCCTGTGGGAGTGCAGTGTAGGTGAAAGGGACCTGGGGTCCTGCTGAACAGCAGGATGACCATGAGCCAGCAATATGCCCTCCTGGCTAAGAAGGCCAATGGCATCCTGGGGTGTGTTAGAAGGGGTGTGGTTAGTAGCTCAAGAGAGGTCCTTCTACCCCTCTACTCTGCCCTGGTGAGACCATACCTGGAATGTTGTGTCCAGTTGTGAGCCCCTCAGTTCGAGAAGTGCAGGGAGCTACTCGAAAGGGTCCAGTGCAGGGACACTGAGATGATTAAGGGAGTGGAACTCCTTCCTTATGAGGAGAGGCTGAGGGAGTTGGGCCTCTTTAGCCTGGAGAAGAGGAGATTGAGGGGTGACCTTATTACTGTTTATAAATATGTAAAGAGAAAGAGTTAGGAGGACAGAACCAGGCTCTTCTCAGTGATGGTCAACGATAGGACAAGGATCAACAGCTGCAAGCTGGAGCATAGGAATTTCCATGTGAATGTAAGGAGAAGCTTTATCACTCTGAGGGTGACGCAGCACTGGCACAGGCTGCCCAGAGAGGTCGTGGAGTCTCCTTCTCCGGAGACATTTAAAACCTGCCTGGATGCATTCCTATGTGAGTTAGTCTAGGTAATCCTGCTCTGGCAGGGGGTTGGACTAGATGATCTTTTGAGGTCCCTTCCAACCCCTAACAGTTCTGTGATTCTGTGATCTTAAGTGTTGTGGAGCATGCTAGAAGTCTAGCCAGCAGCCAATAAAAATTTGAATACATATTCTTAAAACAGCTATCTATATGATTTTTCTTTCTGATGCATGGCATGTTGTCCAACGTGGCTGCATGAACAAACTTTTCCTGCATTTGTTACACACTGAAGCGAGCAGCCAGATTTGACAAAACTTGAAAGTTTTTACTGGGTCTGATATTTGTTGAAGTTCTATAGTGGTTGTGGGTGAAATGGGAAAAGGAGTAGAGAACTAACCCAAGACTTAAGCTCTGTTGAATGAATGTATCTTGCTTTCAAGAAATCTTCTATTTCAAACATTGTACTATAGTATTTTCTATTTACATCATTGTGTAAAAGAGATCATGGAATCACAGAATGTATTGGGAGAATGTATTGGGTTGGAAGGGACCTTTCAAGGTGCAGTAAGCAGGGACACTTTTAACTAGATCAGGCTGCTCAGATCACCATCAAGCCTGACTTTGAATATCTCCAAGGATGGGGCCTCCGCTAGCTCTCTGGGCAACCTGTTCCAGTGATCTACCATTGATAAGTAACAGGAAAGAGGCCAAATGCCCAAAGAACTCTGAAGAGCTTATCATGACAGCACCCTGAGTTCATTACAGGGTGGGCTAAAGATGTGAAGCAATAATGTGTCTGCCTGATTAGCACCATTCTGAGATACACCAAATTGGACTGACTGCATGTGGTGACGAAACAGTTGTGATTTCACTTAACTCACATAGAGACAAAAAGTACAAATTTTTTGGTAACTAAATTGTTATATATCTATTGGGAAGAAGAGAATCAGGAGCAAGAGCTTCCTGGCATGATAGAATATTTAAAAAATATCCAAAACTCCACTAGGAGGTTGTGCATTTGAAGCCTGCTTCCTTTTCCTACCAAGGATGCCTTAGATAAATTTGGAACCAAAAGTGGTTCATCTGAAGCTATAATTGGAGATATTCTTTTAGGAAACTGTTTCTGATAAAAAGAATATTTATGGGAAAAACTCCCTAATCCTAAAAAATAACATAGTAATTGGTAGATCATTTTTTATGTGCTGAACTACTAGACTATCATAACGTGGAATTTACAATTATTTCATTAAATACAATCAAAATAGAGAATACTTTTTCTGCCATTTCCCCATTTCTCACCTGTACATCAATATTTGTGTTGCATGACAAACCAGTTTTTTTATGTACACTTTAACTTACATGTTTTTAAAATGAGAATAGTTTCTATCCAACTGACCATCATTTTCACTTTGGAGGAAATAAGGAGTCATCTTAGTGCTCTTCTGCATGTGTAAATTGTACACTTAAGCACTGTTGAATAAAGACAACTGCTGGGGTCTGCTGTAGCTTCCGTGGGAATATGTGGCCCCATGTAAAATGCATTTTGTCTGGACAAAGAAGTTACAGTGATCTATGGTAGTCCACACACAAAATAAAAAGTCTCATCCTTCTTACTGAGGGCAGGTAATAAGAAAGTTTCCTTTGCTTGGATTTGACCTGGAATATTTAGCTCATTGTTTTCTGTGGAAATATTCTGTGAATAAAATGTCATTCGAGTGAGTAGTGGCTCCTTGTCTAAGAATGAATCTTAAAGAGGTTCAGAGTCTCAGAAAACCTCCAAATTATGGTCTTTATTAATAAGTGGTGCATGTTCTGTGTAAAAATAGTCATCATTTGGACACATTTTGACAAAAAAGAAAAGACAAATGCTGTCTTGAGACATAAATTTGTATTAATTAGACTTCACTGATGTCAGTAGAGAACTTAAGGTATTTTATATGATACCATTGATCAAATACAGATTAGAATGACTGGAGACATGTGTTTTCTCCCCAGACATTGCCTTTAAATAGGATATTGATAGTCTCTTGGGAGTTAGATATAAAAAGGTTTGCAACTAGAAGCAACGTCAGAGTGTGAACGTCGTGTCTTTCTCCAAGAGTATGAACGTACCAGCAAGAGTATGAACACTGTGTCTTTGTCTGTAGGACAGACTGTGTCCACCCTGGGAGATAAATCAGAGCGCTCTGGAAATTGTTCTTGGCTTCAAGCCAGAGGAATTGTTGTCAGGGTTCAGTAAGTAAAATTCCTTCTCCTGAATACATTGAGTGAAAAAAGTTACATCCCCATCAGCAAGTGTCTCACCTACTCCAGTGTAGCCACCCAGCCACATGACAGAGGGAAGACTTCTGGTGAGAAAAAGGAAGACCCTGATAGATAAAGCTCCCTCTGTCTCCATAGGTTACCAATGCACATTATCTGTCAGTTTGTAACAGAAGAGAGAGAAAAAGGATTGGAAAACAGTGCCACATAAATTCCTCTGTCGACTTTGGACAGTGTCATAGCCCTTCTCTGGAGACATTCACAACCCACCTGGACATGTTCCTGTGCAATTTAGTCTAGGTGATCCTGCTCTGGCAGGACTAGATGATCTTTTGAGGTCTCTTCCAACTCCTTATGTTCTTTGATTCTGTGGTAATCCAGCAGTACTACCTGGTACCCAGACCTGCACTGAAACTTCCTGATCATTTCCCACAAGTTCCTGTTCAGAGGGTAATTTTTCTTCTGTTACCAGGGGCACAGCAATATGGCCATTCCAGGGAAGTTGACTTGGTTTTAGTGGCTTCAGAAAACCAGTCTAGGATAAGAAGCATCTTCCTTATATGGTTCATTCTAAGCTTTTGAAAACAAGGTACTTAATATGCTAATAAGATTTCCATTATAGCAACGATTGCTTTCTTGTCCGTTAATTTCGGACACTTTGATCAGTCAGCATTAGCACTGTGCATAAAATAGCTTTGCAAATATTTAATAAATGGGTTCGCATTATTAGTGTTTTTAAAGATAGTTGTTGCTACAAATGAAGAGATTCCTTTCCCAGCTTAGAATGTCGAGATAAAATGTGATCTAATTTGAGAAGCAATTGTTTATGTTAGCTGTTTTGCAATTATTAATTCCTTTTATGAGCGACAGAGAGAGAGCAGAATCTCCTTTTAAGTGCTGTATCCTCATTCTAGCTGGAATTCAACATTGTCAGATCACTTCAGTATAGTGAAAAACATCATAAATATTCATTGAACGCCAGTGGCAGAGAAGGAAATACTTTCTTATTCTAATACCACTTTCATTTGAGACAGATGAAATAAAAGGCTTCTCATTAGTTATTTTGGGACATTTAATACACTATGGGAATGCCATACACTTGGCCGATTAGCATAGACGATTGATGACAAGTACTAAAAAAATAGAAGTAACTCATTTTTAAGTGCAGCTGTGAATGCAAGGTTTGCTGCTAGTGTGCAGAGCGGCGCAGTTTGTCAAAGTATTAGGAAGAAATTTAGTCCCATTCAGTTCAGCGTGAGTGTGTTGACCGAGATAAGGAAAAGGTTACGATACTGGAGATAGCCAGAGAAAATAATGGAAGCTGTCATTTGTCTTCCTCCAGGCTGTTTAGATATTATTGCTGTCTTTCTTCATGTACTCCTCTCTAAGAAGCCAAGCGCCTGATGCCGGAATGGTTTAATTATGGAGGTGTCAGCGTGAGCTTCGACAAATTGCGCTTATTTAGAACTTGCGGCCCTGAATCTTTTCTAGGGAAATTGAGGAGTCCTGTGTCTTCAAACAATAGTTTCTTTGTTTTCCAGTGAGTTAGTTCTCTTTCCAGTTTAATGCCTTCTAGACCTTGAAGGTCTGATCTCTCAAACGGGGCTGAAGAAAGCAACCAAACTGATGGGAGCAGTTTCTATACCAACATCGACCAGGGAGGCTTTTGAATATGAGGCAACCTTCTCTTTTCCTGCGAACGGGAAAACAGGCACGTGAGCGCTGGGCCACTGGACTTGCCTTCAGAGGTCTTACCCGAAAGTCAGTTCAGCATCCTCCACAGAACCTTGTTGCAGGACTTCAGGAGAAGCTGAAGTGCTGCCAGCAGCGGTCCCAGAGGGATTCCACTGGTATTGGCTTTTTTCATTGCTAGAGCACACTGATGGGGCTCCGACAGCGTGCCAGACCAGCTCAGCACAACACAGGGGTGTGGGGATGGACTACTGCTGTTGAGACCTTAATCTGGGGGAAAGAAAACCCCGCCCTGTATCCAAATCACAGCACAATCCTTCTTGAATAGAAGTTAGGGAAATCAGTGTGCATGTGTACATTTTATTCTTTAGAGAGATTGTGAGTCAGCCAGAAATTATCTGTTCTGTTTGGTGGTATTCTGTCACCATCAGCCTTCTGATACACAGTTTTTTCCCCAAAATTTAAATATCTGAATATTTTCACTATTCAAAAAATGTAGGATTTTTATATTTTCAAAATGAAACATTTAACATTTTCAGTAAAATACTTTTAATATCAGGAAATCGATTTAAAGCCCTTTCTCCATGTGAGTAAACAGGGTTTTTTCTGTTTTCCAGAATTTTCTTTTTACTTCTTTTAAAATATATTCTTTCTCCTTCTTTATGCAACTAATTAAGAGAGATATCAATTTCAAAGTCTCTTTAGTACTAAAAAACTGAAGAGTCTTATTCTGCCAGATTATCAGAGGACAGCCTTAGTCACTGCATGAGCAAGCGACAAGACACAAACTTTTACTACGCAACTTAATTAGTAATGCCCACGTGTAGACATCATTTAAATTAAGTGTTAGTAAAATGTACTAAATCAAACCTAAGATGAGACTCATAGAATCATAGAATGGTCTGGGTTGGAAGGGAAGTTTGAGGTCTCGTTTGTTTGGACTGTGCCCCATATGTAGGCAGCTTGACCTCATGGGCAAGCCTGTCTGAGCACATGGGAAATGTAGCAGAGTGGTTTTTACATAGTTGTTTGATGCTGGGTCACAAGAAAAATGAGTGAGAAATGCAGCTGGAGTATAGCTCTAGGACAGGTGACCCCAGGCTGGTCTCAACAGGCTTGGAGAGCCCACATCAATATCAGCTCTTGAACTTAGGTTACTGAATTTATTAAGTTATGCCTCACACTAAAAGTAGGAGTGTTATTGATGCAGCTTGTTGATAACATGTATTTGAAAGGCACTTTTAAGGTAGAAGACAATAAAAATATCATGTAGGAAGAACTGAAGAATCTTGATGGTTCCAGTGAGTGACACTGGGTGAAACAGAAGTAAAACATTGCAAGGGTCTGCACTGAGGCAACTCTCTGCTTTAGACATACCAGAGGCATTTAAAGGGAATGCAGCTGTCCGAGGTTCAGACAGCAGCAGCCCAAATAGTTCCTCCCCAGTCTCACTTTCAGGATGCTGAAATTCCGTTCCTGACTCCACTCTAGGACATGGTGTTCTCTATATGTTGTGTGTGCGAGAGAGGCATTTCAGAGTAGGTAGGTAAAAGCTGACTTCCTATGTATGGAAGGTATCTCAACAGTTCTTTTCCTCTCCCTGTGATGGCTCAGAGAATACCTAGTATGCTGAGAGAAGAAGTACTTATTCTTACATAAATATTAGCCAAAAACCACAGGGGGAAAAGCTGTTCAGTCCAAATTATACTATGAGCCTAAAAGTAAGAGGAAATTATACTACCAACCAAAAATAAGAGGAACCTGAAAACTAGAGGAAAACTTAAAATGGCCAGAAGATTTAGGTTCAGAAGCAATCTTCTGGTGGGAATGATGGAAGTAAAAAACTTCCCATGCTGAATTTTATAACTCCAGGAAATAGCTTGAACATGACTACCGCCCCTTGAAAATGCAATGATGGGGTAAGTAATTCCCTTCTGCACTCAAACTGAACACATTTTCCTGTGTAGATTTACCAGCTCACTCGCCTGGGTGCATCTGAATGAGCCTGCACAGCATGGTGTGGATACCATATTGGGTATGAAAACCTTGAGGTGGGAAAAAAAAAAAAGAGATGCCTAGCCCTTAGCTATTTCACATCATTAATTGGATTTTGGGCACTGCCTTGAGTTAGAAGAAAAGCAAAAAGAACTCAGTTTACTAATAGTTGCATTTCTTCTCATTTCTGCATATTAGCTAGTGTGACTCAGAGGGTGGCAATGAAATATCTGTTGCCTTGTTTTCTTCCCCATCATCACATCTGTAGGGAATCTTGAAGAGTGAGTGTGCATTCTAGATATGTCTAAAATTTGTAGTATGACATTGATTTTAAATTAATTTTAGGCAGAGAATGTATTTGAAACAAAGAATTTCACAAATGTTTTTTTTTTTTAAACCATCAATCACAGTGGGAAGATGTTGAAATATCAGTAAGCCTTAACTTCAGTGTTCTCAAAATGTAGGAAAAGTGATCCCAAAGTAACACCATTATGCTAAGCTGTGCTTTATGGAGTCTGAGGAGAGCTACACCTTTGAGAGCTCTGATATGTGCCAGCTGGAAAGCTGTTATGCTGTGTAGGATCTAAATGACGCTGATCACTCACAACTCAGAAACCGAACTGAGCCTCTTCCAACATCTTTGGATCTGACTGTATTCTGAAGAACATGGAGACGGCTGTCTTTCCTCCATAAAACTGCCACAAGGATATAAATAGAGAGTCTTTAAAGTTTCAAAACTACGCCAATTATATCTCAGTGATTCTCTGCAGGCTGTTAGTGCAGGTTAGAACAGCCCAACGGATTAAAATGGACAAACTAAAAGGCCTGAATTTGATTTTATGAAGAATATTTTGCTCAAACCTCCTTCCTGCCACTGCCTAGCCTGTTCAAATCTCCATGCCCAGCAACGCTAACTCTCTTCTCTGCAGCCTTCGGTCAGAATTTGATGCTGATGAAAGCATCACCTGGAGGGATGCGGCGCTAAAGGAGTGGAAGAGGATGAAACATCTACTTCATTTTCATCAAACAGAGCTGTCTTCTAGAGTGCTTTGTGATATGGAAAACAATATAGACCAAATCTGAAATTTTAAAGAAAAGTAATTCTAAGAGTCCTAGGATTAGAAATAGCCTTTTTAGCTTTACAGAAATAGCCGTATTAAAAGTCATAGTACTTCTGACAGTTGTCAAGTAAAGCCAAAACTACAACTGAGCTAAAATAAAAGAAGCCTGCTGTAAATTTAGATGAACGAAGATTATTGTTGTTCCACTGTGAAGTAGAAAACCATCCCGTTTCAGTGACTGTCACTTGGAAATATATATTTGAAAGTTAATGTCCTGGACAGGTCCTGTGTGCCTTGAGCTGCCTTAATTGATTTGCCAAAGAAAGGTTTAAAAACCTTTAGTCACCAGAAACATTTCCTGAATATTGAATAAAAGGGGTTGAGTTCCCAAGCAAGAGCTTGTACTGTGTAAAGAGGGAAAATAAGTGTTTCTGTTCTAGGCATGGGATCGTTAAAACCCCCCAGCTTTTTAGCTGATTCCACATGGTCTTTCCTAACTGGCATCGCCTCACTCTTCTGTCTGCAGGGGAATTTTCAGGTTTAGAGTAGCTGTATATCACTGGGAATGAGTCCCCTACAGTAGCCTTTTCTCTAGCCAGTAGCAAGAATCGTCCAAGACTGGCAAGTGTTCATTCTTAAGAAGTGATTTGTAAAGTCACTGTCTGGTCTTGGTGCCTTCTATTTTTCCTTTTAATTATTATTATTTTCCTTTCGAATTAAGGCAGTTCTGAATTAAAGTAGCTCACTTAGAAAGATCTGAAGATATCACGCTCAGCACTTGCACGTGAATGATGCCACTGTGCTGCTCTCCTTTGGGTGCAAAGACCTTGCTAAGAACGTAGGCTGCCTGCTCATTAGGAAGAACACTGTAAACAAAGTAATCCTCATCCAGCCAGTGTGGCAGAGCCGGGGCAGGAAGAAGTGCACAGAGAGGAGGTAGTGGCTCTTGCAGTCTTTTGGGTCATCATCAGAAGAAATGAAATACAGCCTGTGCAGTTGTGCTCTCTGCTGGGATTAATGTAGTTTAAAGAAAATGGAAGAAATTACTTCAGAACATCATCTGAAATTGCACTATTGAAGAGATAGTGTTGCTGCTTAATGTGGTGTCCTTAAAAGGCTTTATGCCATCTCTTCTGATTCATTCTTACAAAAGCAGGGAAAAAAAAAACCCAAACCCATGGTGGTAGAATACAATGTGCTGTTATGCTGTTTCTACAGACACACAGAACTAGAAACTGAAATCATCAGGGACTCAACCTCAAAGGAATAATTCTGAACGTCACCTCAGCAGTTCATATTTACTTTTTAATGCACACTGAAAAGGGCTCGAGTTGCTAGTCCCAGTGCTTCAGACTTTCCTCTTCTCTTGCTGCCCTGAAAGACAGGTTGTTTACATCAATGTTTTTACACACATCTGAAAGAGACAGTCAAGTGGAAAGGCATTATTTTGCTCTTGCTTCAGAGGCCAACCATAGATCAGGAAAGTGGCTAAACAGTAGTAGTCAGCACTTGGTTACACATATCACCAGGCTTGACAGCGCTTGTTGCTAATAATTCCAGTGCCTGTCATTTTCTTTCCAAAGGATTCAGAAAAACTTGCAAAAAAGTGTGTCAAGTAGATATGTTTCATTTTCATTTCTTTCCTGTCATGCTTTTAAACCTAAGACCACTAATGACGACCATATTTTAGGCAGCCGACAAAGAGCTTATATGGGCACTGGGAGAAATAGAAAAAACTCCGTCATGGGCTAAGAATGGTATGGGAAGAAAGAATGGTAAAAGCCTGCATCCAGCTGCTCTGCCTTGTGCTAACCATGAGCCTTGCTGAATGTGTCAAAGCACATTCGTGAGTGACAAAGCATGAAGATTTCTTCTTTCTTCACCCGCAGTGGCCAGCAAGTGCAATAATGTTTGATGCATGATTTCCTGGCTAATATCCTCTTTTTCCCCACCTTCCTCTGCCTTCAAATTGCTGGTACCTTGGCAGGAACATCATTCCTTAGATTTGGTTCTGTGCATAAAACAGAGGGCTCAGAAGTTAATCATATAGTAATACGTTAATAATATGTTTATCATACTTTTGCTTCCAGCTCTGAAAAAATATACATGTGATTGTGCTGTCGCATTTTAGCCTAGCTGTGTAAAATTGTGTATATGCATCTAAATGCTGATCTCATGGAGCAGCTTAGTGTAGGCTCATCTCCTGTCATTGTGCTGGCAACAGCACACTTCTGTGCAAAGGCAGCTGATGACAGACAACACTGCTGAGCTGGAGGGAAGAACTTTTATCCAAAGACATTCTGTCCATTACTCACCTGATTCCTGGACTTCCCTGAAAAAAAAAAGAGATTGAGTTTATGGTAGAGTTCAGATAGCAAAATATTAGTCAGAAATAGAGGCAGGCTTCTACAGAGCAAAAGCATCTGTGTTTATTTATGGATAGCCTTCCTCGGGAAATAAATAAGAAAATTGCAAGAGGGGCTTAGAGAGTGGAGATAGGCACATGCACCCCTCTCCATCTGCTATAAAGAAGAGACTGAATGGATTGGAACCTTTTATTTAGAAGGGAATTAAGCAACATCATGATGAAATCATGGTGATAAAGCTTGCAGTACTTTGTATTTTCACATAATCCTAGATTCAGGATGTATGTGAAAGACAGGCACATGAAAATGTTCTTATACTCTTTTGTTGAAGGAGTTTTTGTAACGTATTTTAAAAAATCATCAATGTTCCCTGAACTCTGAGGTAAAGCTGATTTTCCATTTACCAAGAGTTCTGTCTACTAAAAGTTCACAGAAGAAGCTACATAAGAATATATGAAGTGTCCCATGAGGTCAGTAGACTGATAAACAAGCAGATTTCAGAAGTTCACTACCTGCTGTGTGAAGGAGCAACATGAAAAACAGCACTGATACTTTCTGGTTTAGACCAATGTCCTAATAGTTGCAATGAGTGCCTCCTAGTACTGGTATTATGGGGTTGATGAACACCAGTTCTTCATTCTTTTTTTTCCACCCCGTCATGATTTCTAGGAATTTTGTTCCATCAAGTTATCTTCCTTCTTCCCCACTTCCTTCCTCCAAAGTTATGTTTTCATTTTCAAGAAACTTCCTCATTCGCGAGTGTATTTTTCAAACATTACTCCTGTGGTGCAGACAGACATTTAATGCATGTGAAGTTTTTCCTGCTGTTTTATGCCTGCTCTGTCATAGCTAGAACACAAGGAGCTGTTTGGAAGAGAACAGGGGTATCGCTTTGTTTAGAAAATGTTAGCCAAGACCAGATTTTTAGCTGTGCTTCACACCTGCTCTTTGAGCTGCTCTGCTGCTGCTGCTGCTGCTCTCCAGACACCAGTGTTCGGCTACCCAAAACTTTCAGAAAATGTCATAAGAGAGAAAACAGGCAGGGAAACAAAATCCCTTTGGATCATAAAGTATTTCGAGTTTAAATCTTCAGGCATGAGAATGACTTGTGACAGAAACACCTTTCCTGAAAATAGTCTCAGGGTTTGGAAAGCCGCAGTCGCTGCATCCACTTTGGTCAAATGTTCTAGAAACATTTTATCCACAGAGGTCTAAGGATACAAAATCATGGCTTCAGAAGCACTGTTGATTATATGGAGCATTTTAATTTTCACCAGCCTCTGCCTTCTGCTCTCCCCTCGTTGTTCCAAAGGTGACAATTACCTCTTTAGCCCACAGAGGGTGACAACTTTATTGCTGTCTCCTTAGTATCCTCTCTTCACCGTGTTTACATCTCCTGTGCTTAGCTCTTTGTCTCTGGCTAATTGAGTGATGTAACTAGGTTGAAGCCAGAAGAGTTGTGCACAAGCTGCCCTCAGCTGGAAGTTTGCCGTTTTGTTTCAGAAGCAAGGTTAGACTCGCCGAGCTAAAAGCTTGTGATATTACTCTCAACCATATCATTTGATAGGCTAAATGATACTCCCTTTCTGTACAGATGTGATGTTTGGAGGGTGGAAGAGGTTATGCATCACAGGGCGTACCTCTTCACCACCTTGAAGTTGTAGAGCGAAGACCCACAGAACACCAGCTTGGTGTTTTGTACGTGTCAGGAAAGACATGTCTTTGGCCAAGGAGTCCTGTATGAGGGAATTGAGTGTATGTAGCATGTGAGTAGCAGACTGTCTGGACTGCATGACGACACACAAAGGCTTCTGAAAGGAGCTGGGACTAGCAGCAGGTGTCTTGCTCCCTCCCTCCTAGCTCTTTCTGCTAGCAGCTGTGTCCTTTTGCACTGGCTCTGGTTCTGGCACAGGAAAGCAATTCAGGAACAGTATCTCCCCCAGTTGCCAAAACAATTAAAGTGAAAAATAGTCACTAAATTTCTGTACCTGAAGGGGCCTACAGGAAAGCTGGGGAGGGACTGCTTGCAAGGGCATGTAGCAATAAGATGAGGGGCAATGGCTTTAAACTAGAACAAGGTAAGTTTAGATTGGACATTAGGAAGATGTTCTTCATTAGGAGGGTGGCGAGACACAGGAACAGGTCTCCCAGAGGTGTGGCGGAGGCCCCAGCCCTGGAAGCATCCAAGATCAGGCTTGATGAAGCTCTGAGCAACCTGATTGAGTAAAGATGTCCCTGCTTACTCCAGGGGGTTTGGACTAGATGACCTTTAAAGGTCCCTTCCAACCTAATGCATTCTGTGAATCTATGATTCTGGTTAAATGGGCCACCACAGCTCATGCAGGGGCCTGATGAATGCTGAGCTACCACCAGGTATGTGTAGGACTGTGCAGCTAGGACCAGCGTGGGAGGGCAATACCTGCCCTTTGGGTGAAAGCAAGCCCTTTGGTTTGCTGTCCTGTGATGCTTCATCTTCCTTGGCTCCTACTTTTATGGGACTTAGTCCAATAAAGGCACTATGGGATCAGAAGTACAGATTGATTTCAGCAGATGTCACAGAACTTAAAGGGTCAGTTTTAATGGTATGTTCATTATTCTTTGACAATAATGCACTGTGGTTTAAATTCAAAATATACCTTCATTTGCCTTCATTATCCCACCATAAGCACTTATTTAAATGCTTTACTTTATATTAAATATCCAACTAAAGAACCTCAAAAGTGACTGAGGGTTCATTTTTGGAAAAAAATTCTGACAGTCACTTTTGGAACCGATTTGACTGTGTAGGCTGAGGCATTTCAGCGAAAGACACTGGGGATAAACACCACTCTTTTGGGAGGTATCTTGCCTGTAGGGCAGAGGCCCAGATTACTGGGCAATGAAGTGAAACTGAGGCAGTGCCCTGAAATGTGTTGACCCATTAGAAAGTGCTTGGGGAACGTGCATCCTGTGGCATTTAACTGTCTTGCACCCTGCTGCGATGTGTGTGTCAAGATATTCGTGATCTCTGCTCTCATGAAGGGGTATTTTTGTTATTAATTTAGCTTGAATATATAATTATGATGTTTTAAATTGACAATAAGATGCCAAGTATAAGCAGAGTATATAATAATAATTTAAATAAATAAATGTTTGGTGCCGTGTGGGAGGAACACTGTTGGAGAAAGTTAGCATTGTCTAGAGCAGACCTTTTATGTATGTAGAGTGCTGAAAAATCACACAAATAACCTCTGCTTATTTCTTTATGTGGTTGCTATATTTGAGACACTTTGCAGAAGAAAATACACAGTAAATGAAATGATGCTCAAAATGCAGACCTGGCCCTGACTAAGAGAGCAACTAAGAATCTTCTGAGCTCTGGTTTTATTGACTGATGAAGAAACCTCAAAGACATGAATGAAAAAAATGTGTTGGCTGTAGAGTTCAGTGTATGAGGAATGAGAGGATTCTAACTTTGGTGTGGGCCTGTATCCAAAGCTGAATAGTAATACTGTCAGTGATGATGCAAAGAGCCTTCTAATAAATACTAGTGCTTCATGGCCCAGAAAGAGCTTATTGACATTTTCATAGTATAGCAAAGTTAACTGCTTTTTATCCACCAGGAAAACAAATAGTGTATCATAATCAGCTGCTCCCAAGTATCGACAAATGCCTTACTGCTGCAAAGTCCGGGGAAGTCCCATGTCTCTAAAACAATGCTAATGTTGGCCAAAATTTTGTGAGTGTAAATGGATGATTGTTGTGGAATTCTTATTCTGACCACTAATAAAAAAAGGCAAGAAGGAGGACCCAGGAAATCAAAACCCAGTCAGCCTCACCTCCATCCCTGGAAAGGTCATTGATACACATGTGGAGGAAGAGGCTATTGGGAGTTGCCAACATGGTTTTACCAGGGGGAATCACGCCTGACCAATCTGATAGCCTTCTATGACAGCATGACCAGCTGGGTAGATGGGAAGAGAGCTGTGAATGTATCTTGACTTCAGAAAGGCTTTTGATGCTGCCTGTCATAGCATCCTCATGAACAAGCTCAGGAAGTGTGGGTTGGAGGAATGGACAGTGAGGGGGACTGAGAACTGTCTGAATGCTAGGGCTCAGAGGGCTGTGATAAGCAGTGCAGAGTCTAGTTGGAGGCCTGTAGCCAGTGGTGTGCCCCAGTGTCAGTGCTTGGTCCAGTCCTATTCAACGTATTCATTAGTGACCTGGGGGAGGGGACAGAACATACTGTCAGCAAGTTTGCTGATACAAAACTGTGAGGAGTGGTGACACACCAGAAAGCTGTCCTGCCATTCAGTGAGACCCAGACAGACTGGAGAGTTGGGTGGAGAAAAACCTAATGATGTTCAACAAGAGGAAGTGTAGGGTCCTGCACCTAGTGAGGATCAACCCCAGGCATCAGTACAGGTTAGGCGTTCGCCTGCCAGGAAGCAGTGTTGCAGAGGAGGACCTAGGAGGAGAAGGACCTGTGAGTCTTGGTGGACAGAAAGGTCTCCATATGAGCCAGCAGTGTGGTTTTGTGGCCAAGAAGGACAGTGGTACCATGGGGTGCATTAAGAGCGCGGCCACCAGGTCGAGAGATTTTATCCTCCCCCTCTACTCTGCCCTGGTAAGGCCACATCTGGAATGATCGTGTCCAGTTCTGGGCTCCCCAATTTAAGAAAGACAGGGAACTACTGGAGAGAGTCCAGTGGAGGGCTAAAGAGATGGTCAGGGGACCATCCTCCTTATGAGGAAAGGCTGAGAGAACTAGGGTTGTTTAGCCTGGAGAAGACTAAGAGGGGATCTCCTCAGTGCTTAGAAATATATTAAAGACGGGATGTCTGGAGGATGGGGCCATACTCTTCTCAATGGTGTCTAGTTGACAGGACAATGTTTGATGGGCACAAACTGGAACACAGGAAGTTCCGTCTGAGCATGAGGAAAAACAGAGCGGTGGCACAGGTTGTCCAGAGAGGTTGTGGAGTCTCCATTTCTGGAAATACTCAACACCCACCTGGATATGATCCTGCTCAACCTTCTCTAGGTGATTCTGCTCTAGCAGGCAGGTTGGACTAGATGATCTCGAGGTCCCTTCCAACAACCCCTACTGTTCAATGAAGTTGTGATTGATGCCTTAAGGAACATCAAGTCCAGAAAAAAGGTGAGGATTGTACATCCAGGCAGGGCAGAGACGGTCTTTTTAGTAATGGTATAAAACGCAGTTATGCAGCATAACAAAGTGCATGTGAATAGGAGGAAAATCAATGTTAGGCTTGTAAAACAGAGCTCACAGACAGTATGCAGAAGAAACAAGGTGATGGCATCCTTCTGTGTGTCAGCTGTGAGACTGACACTGTTAAAACGTTTGGTGCAGTTCTGTTTTTCATCATTTGTAAAGGACATTGAAGGACTGTAGCTTTTGGAGAAAAACAACCTGAATACTGCAGCAGGAACACAATGTCCATGTCTGCTCTGGATTACCTAAAGCCCCAGTAAAATCTAGAAGTGTTTTCTCACCCAGTACACAGGAATTTTGGAGTCTTGAGGGGTTTAAGGTGTTTGAGACTCCGTAGCTACTTGTCACATGTTATTATGAAGCAGCGTGTTCCTGAGGAGCAAAGAACCAAGCAGTAACTGCAGCTGCACTTGCAGTTTGGATGCCTGAGTAGTAAATACGTACTGTCACCATCATGGACTGTACTAGAGATTTCTGCTTTCGGGCTTCTTGCTGATATCTTTTTTTTGTTGATTGTACCCTTGAAACCAGTTTTATTCATTGGATTATGCAGGGAATAAATAGTCAGCCTCAATTTCTCAACAATTATTTTTCCCCCTCCTAGTAACTGTATGTGTAACATGCAGACACCATAGTTTTTCAGCAATACTCAGGACAATGTCAGAACTCATGAAATAGTATTAAGAAATTTCTATTCCTTTTAATAATCAACTTGACATTTTAGCATTTCCCAGTAAGCTTTAATGAAAGTAAAACACTCTGACTGAATAATTTTGCAGATAACAAGGACATTTTCACACGAGTTGTTCTGTAACTTTCATCACCATAATCCATATCTTTATTTATTTACTTCTTATATCAGTAGAAGCCTCCAATTTTTACACAGGGGAAGTTGTTAAGCACAAATACTTCTAAATCTATACCTCTCTTTATATTTTAAATCTATATTTTTACTTTTTTTTTTATCTGATTTATGTTTTGTTGACAGTTCCAGAACATGTCAGTGAGAATGTATGTATTTATCTGTAGTCAGCAGATGCATGTGGCATATGTCTGTCCTGCTGAATGATAAAAATGTGGGTGACTTTACAAGAGGTGATGATGATAATACTGCAAACCAGTTGCACTTGGTATCTAGAAGATTTCATGAGCAAGTGTGTTATGGTATTGATAATAGATGAGAATCGTAGATGACTGTCATCATAGTTGATAGCAGTGATACTTGCTGTATGTTTATAAATAAGAACTCTAGTAGACTACAATTTACAGTCCTATTATCTTGTAATAAAAGAATAAGAGAAGACAGAGTTAAAGTGAAAGGCAATCCATGTAAAATAAAATTTTAAAAATAGTTTTTCCATGCAGTGAAATCTTTTAGCTCTAGAAAACTCTGACAGAGGTCACAGAACCAAGAACTTAGCAAGGTTAAGACTGGATTGATCACAGATCTATCTGTGTCGCAGGCGATACTTGTACAGCACCTTTACAGCTTTAGTATTTTCTACTGTTTTTACTTAAACCAAGTAGCCAAGTGCATTACGATTATCTTCAAACAAATTAAGGGTTAATAAATGCTACTTCTCCAAAATGAAGGAGATCTGGATGAAAGCTGCTAAGGTGCACACAGAAATCTGCCTATGAACGTTTTCTGCTCTCTCCTGGAGTTGTGCTAGCAAGCACTGGATGAGGCTTAGCTCAGCTGGATTTCAGGAGGAGCACCTTCAGTGCCCTTCTGCAGCTGTCACCAGCGTCTCTCCCTTCACCAGCGTTCATTTCTCTTGCTCTCTCTTTGTCACAGTTTGGGGGGGTTTGGCTTTCACGGCTTTCACAAGGTCGCTTATGGTTGTTTAAAGTTGTCGCCTTTGATGTATGGGAGGGAAATGTTGTCTTGTGGCTTGCAGGAACCCCCATGGGGTGCATGTGCTGTACTGCCCGTCCGTTGTGTGGTTCCTTGCAGGGGCCTGATTCAGATGGCTGCTTCAGTGCCATCCCTTAGTGACCAGAAGGGTTACACAAAAAGGGTCTGGCTTGCATGAAGAAATGTATTGTAGCCTTGCATGCTTATTGTTTGGTTTCTCTTATCCTGATGTCTGCTAAAACCAGGATTAATGGAGAGGATAATGACCCAGCAACTGATACTAACGGCGCTCAGCAACCCACTGCAGGTTCAAAATACTAAAAGTACATTTTAGCCTAAATGAATGAAAACCTCCTCTTTCATACTCAGTCAACGAAATAGCTGATGTAAGGGAGAAACTTAACAAGAACTCCTCTTAATTTAAAGTCGGGAAAAGGGGATGAAATATGGGAGTAATTTGCTGGGGATATGTGAGGAGGTTTCAGCCTTGCATGACCATTATTTTGAAGAGTTACCACATGTAGCACAGCAAAGGCATTGCATTTAAAAAGAATAGTGGGACGTGTGTTGATGGAGTACAAAACCAAGCCACAAAAGCTCCATAATCGTTGATGTAAGTAGATAATGGTGCAGTTTGGAGAACAATATGAAGAATGAAATGGGCAATAATTTTCTTGTGTGATCTTTGCTAGATCTTCGATATCTGGCATAAAAACTGTCACACAGCGAAAACGGTTGTCTGCCTATCTCTCATCACCTGGGATTCAGTAAGCTGCTGCCTTTATCCTACCTCCATTTCCATCCATGAAAAGTGGGTGACTTTCTAAGGCCATTTGAAGTCTGTGGAAGAAAGCTTTAAGGAGGTGTTACTGAGTTATTTTAAGCCTGGTTGAACCTGCTCTCTTCAAAGTTTAAACCTTTCTCGGGTAATGTTAATAGTGAATGGAAAACAATTGGGCTGCTAATGAAACTATTTATAAAACTTTTAAGGCATTTGTTTCTTTTATTTAGGGTCAAGTTGTTTTCAGAAATGGAGAGAGGATGGGGACCATCAAATTTACGCAATTCCAAGGTAGGTTGCAAACAATTTCCTCATAATTATGTATGTCATTCCAAACTTGCCTATCAGTTGCATTTATTTCAGGATGTTTTAAATACGTAAAATTATTTTGAGAAGAAACTGCTTGGAGGATGCAGTAAGATGTTTAGAACCCTGAGTGCTCTCAGTTATTCCCAGACATTTTTCTAAAAGAAAATCCACATACTTGCAAAAACTGCTGTAGATCTATAACAGCCAGCAGCTGTCAGAAAAACTATACTGGTCAGCTAAGTATCCACTTCTGAATGCAGTTGTTCGAACCCGAAGAGGAACTTAGGGAAGAGTTTTGCTGTTAAGCTCTTTGAAGCCAGTGTTTGTGCTCTCTGAAGGCTCGCTTTTGACATTCCACAACTGCTTGCTAAAAGTTGCTTCAGGAGTCAGCCCCTCAGCGTGCAGAGGACACACGCCGCTGACCCTGTCCCTCGGAGGCAAGACACTGTGCAGTGCGGCCTGCCAAGCCTGCTGCATCCTCTCAAGCCTGAGCCGCTCCTGCCGGGAATGGTCTCGGCAGCAGAGGCCGCGAATGCATCTGTGGGGATTTGTCAAGGGTCATTTGGGGCCAGGACAAGGTGCTTGCCTGGGAGAGTTTTCTGCAGGAGTGGTGGCTCAGAGGGAACACGTTATAATTGTTTCTGCGGTTTATAGAGCGCAATTCCTGTGTTGGCTCCTAGGCTGAGGCTGAGGTAAAACCAGGGGTGATTGCAGTTGGGTGGTCCCGTGAGAGTAGTAGTGAGAAAGCTGGCAAACCTTTTTCAGACAATGCAGGAGAAAGAAGCTTGTACTCCTTTCGTCTTCAGGAGATCACTTTAAACATAGCTTTGCTGACCAAGTTACAAAGGCTCATGCTTTAAGCAGAAGTTGTCTGCTCTGTGGGCACTGTTAGTAATGAACAGCAATGCACCTGAGGGGATCTGTTACTCATTCCAATTTACTGAAGCAATCTTTGGGATTGCTCTTGCCTTCACGACTATAACTGATGCTATTAACTCACGTTCCCTGAAGCATTTCTGCCCGCTAAAACTTTACAGACGTCATCTCATGATAATATGACTTAGAAATTCTTGCTCAACGCTGATGATAAATATAGATCCGTTTCTCTCCTCCCTCCCCCCTCCTCATTTTTTCATAGTAGTTTTTACAACCACATGAAAGACTCATGAGAAAATATTATAAGGGATTTTCCAAGAGGTGTTTATTCCTCAGAAGTCTGAAGGAGTCCTTACACATTATACCTAAGGCAGCTGAATGTACATTTCTAGAGCATCTGGGCAAGGAGGAATTTGGCATATTCCCACTGAGCATTAAGGATGTGATTTGGGATCATGGGGAGGTGCAACACGTGTTTTTTGAACTAATCTGGAGAAGCAATAGAAGTCCGGGATAGCTGATTTTATAGATTTTTATTTCCAAGTACTCACACTGATTTTTCTTTATAATGTTTCCAGTTTCACATCAGATCCTATTGAACACTAATGGTTTTACCATCAGCTGAAGTACTGTTTGGTCAGTAAGAATGTAAGAGACAGCTGCCCCTTTTCTATTTCCCTGCAAATAAAAAATTACTATTTCAGAACTGGTTCAGTCACATACTTGGGATTTTTAGCATCAGCCAAAGGTTTCCAGGTAACATACAGAAAAAGAAATAACCCCAAATCCTATAAAGAAATGCAGGACAAAGGCTGGAATATCTCTCATGCAAGCAACAATATGTCAGCACATCTGAAGCCTGGTCTTAAGTTTTTGTTGAGTTTCTTACCAGTTTTGGAAATAAAAATAACGTACAAAAATGTATGAGAAATTGAAATAAGGAACAGTATAACAACATAGGTGAAAAGCATCTATCTTTTTTTTTTTAACTACAAATGATAATCTGTAAACATTTTTTCTCCCCTGTTCTTTCATGGCTACTGTTTTATACAAGGCTTTTATGTTCGATACTTGCAGTATAATTGTAGAAAGTATTCATTTGTTCAAAAGAATCCTGTATTAGTTAGGAAGCTTTCTGAAACGTTCACATTAGCTTTTAATAAATCTTGGACTATTGGGGAAGTTCCTAATAATGGAAAGAATTTAATTAAATCCAGTACTTGAATTGGCAAATGGGCTTTTCCTTTGTAATTATAGCTGTTAGGTGCTATCAAGCTTGAGACAGATATACAGCTCACTTGTAAAACATTTCTTTTTTTAGAATAAAATAAAAATGTTAATGATTTCTAGGAAAAAAAAATAATGACCACATCAAACATGCCTTATAAATGCTTTTATGAGATGAATTGTGAGTGTGGCATATGTTAAATGAATTAGTAGCTAATTAATTATCCAAGTAGAATAATTTGGAATCATCAGTTTTAGTGTTCTATACCTTGAGAGTCATTTCTTCATCTACACTGGTTTATAGCTTTGTTAACAATGTGAATGAAAATACACAGTTGTCACAAGTAGTTGAGTGCAGAAGAGAAAAACAGGTGAATAGGTAATTGTCTATCAGAAGTAGGATTCCTTGGTGAAAACCACCATTCCTCACTTGCCAGGGGAGAAAATTGGCTGGGTAGACTCTGGAGCTTCATTTTATGTTCTTTCCTGGAAACTTTTCTGTTAATGAGACTATCTGCAAACATTTTGGCTATGGAAGAAGCAGCCAGCCATGTCTGCCAGAGGCAAGGGAGAACCAGCCTCTGAGGGTTCAGAGGGCAACTGCATTATGCCTGACACAGTGTGATGAAATTTTGAATAGCTTGTTTAATTTTGAATCTAGAAACAGTTTTCCCAAACTCAGGCTAGTCGGGTCCCTTTCTCAGCTTCTGTGCAGCCTGTTAGTTTTGCAAGTGGTCAAACAGATGGTGCCAGAGATAGCTATGACCAAGCTACTTACTGCTTTATAGATCATGAATACCACCCAGCAATGATTTAGTATGCAGCAGAGGACACAAAGCACATGTAACAGCCTTTTCTTCCCCTACCTTACTGGCAAATAAAGAGCAGTCTGTCAAGTCTAGCTCGAATATCCAAGAGATGTTTGAAGCTGGCATCCTTCCGAATTAATGGCAGTTTTTTCCAGGGGTGACTATTCTAATTGTCAAGCATGCAGCTGAAGTAGATAGCCAAAATCTTTTGGCTAGTGAGAACTGGAAGAGGGACCTGGTAACTGCTGTGTGCCTATCAAGGAGCTGGGAGGGCAGTAGCAAAACTGACACTATAGATTGCTGGGATACACGAGGTTGCAAGAACTGATACATACCTGTCCTTCATAAGTGTTTCTCTTTGGTAGACCTTTTCTGGTTAATCTGACTGGAGCCTAAAAGGCACCTTGCTTTCAGTTGTATTCCTGTTTCCAAGGTAGAATCCTCAAAGCATGTGCCTTAAATCTAGAGTCACAGAATATTGTCATTGCTGATTAAGAAGATGAACTAGAATGTGTAATTATCAAATGTACAGTGGTTTCTGAGGGAGCCAGCAAGCACAAGGGGAACTAGGCGAGGGTTGAGAAAAATATTAACAAATTGCAGAAGTAATCAGGAAGAAACAGAATACAGTTTATTTAGGTCAAATTCCTGATGCTACATTGGGAATAAAACACTGTAGAAATACAAAGTGGAGAACAATTCACCAGGACATAGTTATACATAAGAGGAACTAAGGGTTGCAGTGGGTCATGGACCAAACGTAAACAAGCAAAAGCATGAGGAGAAAAGAAATCGGTACTGTGATGTGTAAATAATAGTATCCTTTTAATCTACCCAGTGCCAAAAGGCTACAGCTAACCACTGTGCCCAGCGCTGATTTAAGGGAAGCGTGTAAAGATGACAGAAGATCAAAACCAAAAAATCTAGGCTGCTTAGAGAAGATGGTAGAAATATGAGACAACTGCCACTAAATGTTTACATGTCCTGCCCTCAGCAGCTGCCTGAGTAATAAGGGATTTAAATAGTAGCTGTGGAGATCTGAGCCGAACACTAGGAAAAACTTTGTAATGAAAAGGATATTTAAACTCTGGATGGTGCATGAAACTTCTACCTCTAGAAGTGTTGAAGAAAAAGTTAAACAGACCTCTGAAGTGGTATAGATGAATTCATTGTGCCTTGAGACAAACAGATGACTTAACTGCGTCTTGAGGTCTCTGCCAGACCAGCTGTATTTAGTCTCAAGCTATCGCTCCTCTGCAGTATCTGTTACGTGATTCTGACACTGTTTACAAGTACTCATCCACTGTATGCTACCAATGCCATTTGTTCTAGTTAATTGTTTCTAGTATGAAACACAGGACAAGTGTGAAGCCCTAGACTGGTTGTTAGATTTTTTGTAAGGAGGAAACATAGATTTAGTCGCTTTTCCAACAATGGTAATGGTTTGGTGTTTTCCTTTAAATCCAAAGTATTACTTGAATGTGAGATGCTTAAGTAATCTTTGGGGCTTGGATCCCTCATCCAGTGAGGATCATCACTACTGATAGGTTATTGTGTCAGGCTCTCTCATCCTTCATCTTCTGGTCTGTCAGTTTTGATTAATATGTTGTACAAAACTTTTAGCATGACAAATAGTGAAAGTCATTATCCAGACTTTATATAGTATGGTCATAAGTAGAAAGAAATGAAATTTACCATTCTCCTCCGTCAGAAAGTGAATTAAAGCTGGGATTTCCCAAGTATATGGTGACTCTTCTAATCATTTTTTTCTAAATAGTTACTATATGAAAGGGAAGTGCTGCACCTCCCCTTCTTCGGATGCACTGTAAAGAAGGGACTCTTGATCAGTTCTTGACGGAAAGGGGTGATTCCTCTCCAACACACACACACACACCCCCCCACACACACGGATTAAAAAGAAAAAGTGCTGATAGTTAAGAAGTCTATCATTTACCTCCTGAGCATCCCCAAATAGAAAAGTGAAACATACTTGCCCGTAGTGGTGGGGTTTGGAGTGCAGATGTTTTGTTGTTTCAGTGCCTAAAGATGTAACACTTGAAAACCTATTTGAATCTCACTGTAATTATTTGTATGTCTGTACTTCAAGAATAGTGGCATTGGGTCAGATAACAAGCTTCATCCAGCTCAGCATTCACTTGGTAATGGATACAGAGGGAAGTATATGACATATGCCAGTTATGGGTATCTTTATCAGTACAGGCGTATATAGAATTATTTTTTCTCCTCCTTACACTCTGAGTTCCCAAAGGCAAGTATTTTCATGTCTTCTGAAGGTGGAGGGTGTCTTTGGACCATCAGGTTTAACATCGCATGTGGATTTCTCCTCTCTTCAGTTTGTCGTATCTTTCATGGATAAGTTTGTAGTTTTGGCCTTCAACATATCCAGTGGCAATGAATTTTACAAAACATTTATGTGTGTAACGACTAAAGCCCTTCCATCTGTTTGTTTGTCTGTTTCAAACTAGCTAGCTCACAATTTCATCGGGCATACCCTGCATCTTGGAATGTGAGAAGCAATGAATAATTGCATCTTACTATCTTTCCTCATGTCATTCATGTTTTACCCATCTCCCATCAATGACTCTCTTTAGAAATGGGAGTCCTTGTCATTCATTTTGGTTCTTCATTGCATAAAAGCTTCTCTATTAGTCTAATAAACTTTCTTTTCCTGATACCCTTGCTCACTTCTTGGGAAAGCTTAATGAGAGTCACACACTGCACCGAAACATCCACTGCCATACCTCACACTGCTTGAATGACCTCTCCATGTTATTTTAACTGCTTTCCCAGTATTTTCTACCATGTTCATCCTCTCTTTGCCCCTTTGGCTAACAGTGAGCACAGACTGATGTCTGAAGTGAAGCAACCACAGCAAATCCAGTCTCACCCCAGATGCTATTAATTTATTAGTACCAACTGCTGTGTATACATACTTGGTATTATTTTTCTCTTGTATGTTGCTCTGTACCTTATTAGCACTGAATGTCACCTGTCCTCTTATTATCAGTATCTAGGACAACTTAAAACTGGTCCTCTGTCAGGTGAAAACATGAAGGAGTTTATATATATTTTTTTCTTATACATGCAGATACTGTATTTATATAGTTTTATATATTTGTTTCTAGCTGTTTCCCTCTTTTATTATCAGATTATTTTGGACAAATTGTCTGTTCATTTTCTCTTTTTATTCCATACCTAGTTCCCCTGAGCCAGTTATTCCTCTTCTAATCTCTTCTCTTGGTATTCTTTGTTAGTAGTTGGGTTTTTTTGTTTGGTTTGGTTTTGTAAATAAACATGGAATAACCTATTGAGATGCAGGTATCTAAGTTGTGCCAGTGTACTCTCAGACTGGAGAAAGAAATAGTTTTGAGTCCTGGGGTGTTACCTTAGAGGGAAAGTTTAATGGGATTAAGTGTGTGGAGCTGCCAGAGTCGCCTCATTTGGAACAAGGAGTATTGTGGGGTGCTGCTAGCAGTGTGGCAACAACATGAAGCACACTGTAAGCTGGAACTCTCCCCAAGCGCAAAATGAACATTTTGATAGGGAATTTTTCCTTTGGGAGCATGGCCATGGGAGACCACAGCTTTGCAGATAGCAGCCTTCAAGCCGGCTAGTTTAAGGCTAGCTGGCTACTTCTGTGCCATCCAGAGTTGCAGTAAGCAAGGCAAGAGTGCTTGGGAAGAAGCAGACCCATTATTTTGCCCCAGGCAAGAAAGGCAGGCACGTGTGAGGAGCAGGGGAGACCTACTTGTCGCCTGTGTTTTATAGAGCAGTTCATCCCTCGAGAAATGGTTTGGAATGTGCAAGTAATTATTACTTGGACAAGCACACACGGTATAGAAATAACTGTGGTTTTTATAGAATTCCACTTCAGTTCATCTAGCGTACTCTGAGGCATGAAGTGTTCCATAGGAACTGATAAGTCTCTGTCACTAATTTGTACAAAAATGTCTTGGGGGCTATCTTAAAACGAAGGACCAAGTTTCAAAAGTAACAGCAAAGAAAAAAAGGTTGGAAAACAGCAGAAAATAATTTTACAATAATTAATGTCTGCTGGAGTTTGAAAGTATCCATCTCTAGAAAGTTGAGAGATTAGTACCCCACTGAAGAACTGCTGTCTGACAAGGACCTGAAAGAATTGTCAGCTGTCTCCTCCTGAACTCTCCTGCTTTTACTGCAATTTAAAAAAATACGTATTTTTTGATGATCAGTATTCAGAATCCTACCTCTACTAGAGTTACCTTGTTCAGATGTTTAATTTCAGGTGAGGTACAATGCTGTCCCACCTTTTCACCACCCAGTCCTCCCTACCTTTTCAAGAGGCAGTCTCTCTCTATCTCTCAGGCTGCAGAGCCACCCCAACCTGCGCACTCCGCAGAGCTGTGTGCTGGCACGTCTCTCCTCTTAACATCTCAGAGAGACAATGTTTTTTCTGGAAGGAGTTGTAATACAGCTTCTACAGAGGGATGCAAAGAGCCAGAAGACTTACGAGAAATCCGTCAGATTCTGGTATCTTTTATGGGAAAGTTTTTCATTTGACATAATTAATAGAGAATGCAGGCTATTGCAATGACATCGTCCCTAACCTGTAGTTCAAATATTTCCCCAAGAGATACAAACCTATGAAATAGAACAACTTTAATTCTTAATGAATGGAAAAGGAGAAAATGAAGTTGATCTAAGTCACTAGAAGGACATAGATTTATTACTTGACATTGCAGCATTTGAACAGACAAAACCAGAATATTGTTTAGTAGAGCACCATGGAAAGGTTTGTATAGTTGTAGGCTAGTGGTACCGAGAGATGGTTCTAACGCCTGACAGGTCTCTTAAGTTGAGGGAATTTTATAACAAAGAATATTTGAAAAAAAATTCCTTTAGACAGCTACTTCTGGGGCGGTAGGCAGTGTTATCACAGTGTTGTGAGAAAACAAAGATGATAGGCAGACCTATTGCAGATAAGGGAGATGAAGAAGGGACACTTCTTAAAAAACAGCGAAGGAGGGTTTGTTCACTGTGTAGGTGACCAAAGGCAGCTGTGAATCATATGCTGCAGAATTCACAAACACATTGGTGCTAAACCTTTGAGAGCCCAGGAACAGTGCTAATCCAGGTATTACCTTCTTATTAAGGGTACAAAAGGACTAAATTGCTTTTCTAATACACTAGTCCCCTTTTTTGCATCCTAATCATGGTTTTGGTTTGTTCTGTCATTAGAAGCGCTAATTTAATGTCAAGTCATAGCTGATCATGCAGTCATTGTATTGGCACCTTGTTCTCTGAGCTGACATTTAGCTTCTGTAAAAACAATCTGTTTCGATACATAATCACTGGAAGGTAGTTCAGAAATTAAAGAATTCTGAGTCTGTAAACATGGCAATAGAAAATGAGCACGTGTAGTTAATAGATTTTGGAGGAGAAAAACTTGTGAATTTTGTTTCTAAACGACCTTACGTAACAGTCTACAACAGCACGGGTGTCATTTTCTGTCTTGAATCATGATATTTAAAATAACTGTATTAAACTTGTTGTACTTCTGTGATAAGCATATCTCTGTTTACTCCCAGTGTATCTTGCTGAGTTGCATGAACGGGAATTTATCACCCTCCATTTCAATAGAAACAATGTGGGGATGCCAGTTCAGGGAACAGTAGCTTTTCATTTCTTTATTCCCAGTGACGGTATAGACCCTTTGTAAGTCACATAAACTGACTGAGAGCAAGCTCATTTTTCAGATTCCCATCTTGCAGACTCTGAGAGTCAAAAAACTACAGATATTTAGGACTTGGGCAAAACATCTTAAGAAAGCATACTATGGACTCTAATGTCCCCTTGCCCAGGAACAAAAGGACTGAGTCATACTTTTGCGACACTTGAGTTATTGGTTCAGAAATTGAAACCAAAGGGAGAACATGAATGTGGACTGTTGAGACAAATGTCTGATTACAATTCCATCCATCTTGGTATTTTTTATCTTCAGGGGTGCATGTATAATTTTTTCCGTAAATGATTATGGAGGACAAGGGATGAATCCTTTGTAAGTAAATTGTTTCATTAGATTGATCTGGTACATCTACCTGTACAGAAGTGATTTCACCACAGATGATTTAGTGGTGATTTAGTTCGAACTACTGCCAGAATGAAAAATGCATTGAATTAATACTGTACATGTAAGAAACAGGGTCAGCAGAGGGATAGGGAACTGTCATTTGCACATAAACCCAAGCGCTATTTTATATGATCCCTAACTGCTGACACAGAGCTGTTTGATACCTCATTGTGCTCTCACTGTATTCCTTCCCACTTTTTTTAACCTCTATGCCACGGACACATTTTTCCTCCTTAAGCTGTTTTCTGCATATCCAAGTCAGAGCTATCCAGACCATGTTTAACCTTGACAGACTGTATACAGCCTTTGTTGGTTAATCCCTTGTATAGGATCACGTATGTATAATAATAAATTTCCTTTTATTTTGCCAGATTTGGGATTTTCCTGGTCTAACTAGATGGGCTCAAAAGACCCACTTGACTTGGGAAACACTGGCACAGCTGTCTGGTCAGCGGCTGGGCTGCTGCAAATCATCTTGGGGCTATCAATAAGGGCTACTTTGAAGGAGGAGAAGAGCAATACCTCACTAAAAGGGTATCCTCTGAAGTCCTCCTGCGTGGCTGCCCACCAGCTTTTGCACTGAGCAGGCTGCATAGCTTTGCCCTAGGAAACTTATAATCCCCTCTGTCATAAAGCCGTGGTGGATCCTTACCTCAATTGAAAGTATGCTATAGTTCCCAAATTAGCAATACAGATCCCTTGTTCTGTCCATTTTAAAAGTCTAGGTTATTTAAAGGCCTAGTGAGACAAAGAACTCCACATTCTGCCCTGAACAGCATTGAAATGGAAAGCTGAGCACATCAGGAGAAGCAGGTACCTGTGCTCGTCAACCTGCATATCAGAAAGAATGAGCTGTCTAACGTATAGAGAGACCCAAATCCTTGAGCAATCAACATTCCTCCTTTACAAGACTGCTTGTACCACGTAGGTTAGGGGATGGAGCCACAGAGAGTTCAGTGGATTGCGGGGATGTTGCATATTCATAAAAGCTGGCAACTCCAGCAGGCCCTTGAATATGAAGCCTGTGCTGCCTGCATTTAGAAGGGAAAATAAGGAGATGCACCCTTCACAGAGCAAGGGAACTCATCCTGGCCCTTCAAAAGGTCAGTGCAGAAAGTGGTATAACATGAAGTGATTTTACCCTGACTTTGCTAATGTGACATTTGGAGCATGGTTGTTGTGGTCTCATGTGACAGCAGGCAAGTGTTGTGTTGTGTTAGTAAATGGCAGAGGGCCTGATAGAAAGGAGGAAGTTGTTCACATGTTTAGTCTGTGCTTCCCCCCTCAAAAAGGAAAGACTACGAAAAGGCCCTGAAGTGTGAATCACAAAGGTCAGTAAATACATGAAGGGCTCGTTGATTCAGAGAAGAGAGCAAAATTTTGGAAAAATCATTCATAGATTTTCACATCCAGAAAACATTAAGTTGGATTTAAGGTTGTGGTTGTATACAGAAGCTATAGATCATCGAAAGGTTTTTAACTGCTCATATGCAGGTTTGATAAATTCGGCTGACAACCTGTGTGATAACCGGCAGCGAAATGCTGGATTATTGCCTGTGTGTTACAGGTTCATTTTTCAGCACTGTAGGCTTATTTTAATCACTGAAAGCCTCCCAAGCCCAGGCAACTTTAGGCTAGCTGATGATCATAGTCTCACAGTATCATGGAACAGTTTGGGTTGTAAGGGACCCCAAAGACCATGGGCAGGGACATTCTCCACTAGACCAGGCTGCCCAAAGCCCCATCTAACCTGGCCTTGAACACTGCCAGGGAGGGGGCAGCCACAGCTTCTCTGGGAAGCCTGTGCCAGCAGGCCACCTTCACAGGGGCGAATTTCTTTCTTATGCCTAAATTTACCCTCTTTTAGTTTAAACATGTCACCCCTGGTCCTACCACTCCCTGTACTTGTAAACAGCCTGTCTCCAACTTTCCCACAGGCCCCTTTAGGTACTGGAAGGTTGCAGTAAGGTCTCCCTGAAGCTGCCTTTTCTCCAGGCTGAACAAGCTCAACTCCTTCAGTCTTCACAGGAGAGGTGCTCCAGCCCTCTGTAGGGTCATCTTTGTGGCTCTCCTCTGGGCTTGCTCCAACAGGTCCATGTCCTTCTTATGTTGGGAACACTAGAGCTGGACAGAATGCTCCAGGTGGGGTCTCATGAGAGCAGAGTAGAGGGTTAGAATTGCTTCCCTTGACCTACTGTTCATGCTGGTTTTGATACAGCCTGGAATAGGATTGACTTTAGGGGCTGCAAGCACACATTGCCAGCTCATGTTGAGCTTCTCATCACCCAGCACCCTCAAGTCCTTCTCCTCAGGGCTACACACAATCCATTCTCAGCTCAGCCTATAGTTGTTCTTGGGATAGATAAAATCATGTGATAGCAAAGATCAGTAAAATCAGCAAAACTTAGACTGTGCTGGCTCTGGAATTAGTGGGATTTACAGAAGCATGAGATCTCGGAAGGATTCTGAGCTTGTATGTTATAAATACATAAACATATATATATATATATATATAAAACATGCATATCAAGTGACCTACTGATACCATGTACAACAGGATAAGTAAAAATTCTATCCCCCCCCGGTTCTGTTTTGGACTTATGCTTCTTTTTCCCATATTGATTGATATTTCAATTTGTTTTTCTTAATCCAAAGTTTGGGTTTTTTTACCCCTCTATGATCTGTCTACATGTATGGAAGAGACTGACTAAATGGAAGAAAAGCAAAAGGTAAAATGTTGGGGGTAAAGATAACTGAGTGGTAAGACTTACATTTCAAAATCACACAGGCATTTTGAAATGCTAACCAAAATGGATTCTTCTCAAACGGAGCAAATCTGAAACCTAACTGTTTTGTAAGATGAAGCAGTCAGATAAATGCATCTCCCTCAGCTTCGTAACTGAAGACTTGAGCATGTAAGCAGTTTTCCAAGCTTTCCTCCCCTTAGACCTTTGTTGTGATTGACAAAGGAGATCTTGCCAGAATAATAATGTTTCTTGCTTTTTCACTGAATTAAAAAAGAAAAATGGTCTAGGTGGGAGCATTGCAAAGTTCCTCAGCTCTGCCTTGCGGAATTTAGTGTTGAGACTTTCTTAATATGAGATCCTAAAAGGAAGAAAAGTTTATCTTAAATGATCTGTCAGGTTCAATTTATTTGTGGTAATTGGCCTGGGGCTCTCACATTTAGCAAAACCTTGGCTGTCCCTGCATGGGCAGAGAAGTTGGAAGGAAAAGCTCTTTTTGCTGCCTACAGATGCACCCTTACAAAGCAGTTAATCTAGCATCCCTGGCAGGACTTTGTATCCCATAGGCCCATGGACAGATGCACTGGAAGAACAGCTCTGGTTCTGCGTACATACCTCCTTGTGCTGGGCAGCAGATATTAGTGGGGAAGCGCACTGCCCCCTTCATGACAGATTTGAGGAATTACGTGCCGGGAATTAGCTTCCCATAGCGCTGCCATAGCCAGGCGTGGGCGCCAGGGAGAAGGTGCACTCATCCCAGGGGCTGCTGTGAGCTGTGGACTCTCGGCATGCAGCGAAATTGTGCTTGTTTGAACCTCCGAGTTTGCAGTGCTTTTCCTGAACTTCAGAGAACTGTAAGCTGCAGGTGCAAAGGATGGTGAGAGAAGAGATGATTTCTAGGCCCTAACAGGATCTGTGGCTTTGTGCTTTCACCAAACCACACAAACACATAAAGAGCACATGTAAAAGTGGCTGGGCAGCATCCATTGCAGTACAATTGATCGTCATGACTAATTTGCAGTCCTTCTAGCAGTCTTCATTCCAGGTGGCATTTATATTCTCATGATTAGGATAAATTTAGGGTGAACTATTATAAAATGCTTTATTTAATAGTGGATATATTTCATTTGCTTGCTTTTCTTTCATCTTCTTGGCTTTGCAACTATTATTAAAAACAAACAAAAAGGGGGGAGTGGGAGCAAGGGAATGAAATGTGACATTCACATATCATAAACCAAGCGCTTGAAAGTCAGCAAAGCTCACAAGTATTTTTTTCTCCTTCTGCTCTTAACTATAAACTGACTAATGCTGAAAACCTCTAGCCATTGAAAAGTTACAAGCAGCTGAGGTAAGCTCATTCAAACTCCAGATGCAGGAACTGGAAAACTCTATGCTGACAGACCCAATTTTAACTGGGTGAAAGATTAGGTCGTAGAGTGGCTTTTAGTCACTTTGCATTAAGAAAGTGAAATCCTGTCCCTGTTTTACATTGCTCAGGATGGACAAGGAAACACAGAGTTGAAATGTTTCATAATGTTACTCTAATTCAGTCACATTGGTGCCCACTTCACATTTGCAAATAGTTTCTTGACCAACATAGAAACAAGAAGGCTGCACAAAACGGGCAGGAAGGAAATACAAACCGCACGGCTCTCTGCATTTCCTCTTTGTCAGTCCTCCTGTATTTATCTTCATTGGTGTCCTCTCAGAGCAGACTACTGCTATAAAACCAGACCTTGAAAACTAGGTTCAATTCTTCCTTGGGTAAAAAAAGCTAAGAACTTTACACTTGGCTAAATTTTGTGTAAAAAATAGTGATGCACATATACTGTTGTGTCAGACCCAGCATAAACAATGCACAGTATGCCCTCTGTCACCATCCTGTCTGTATTTTCCAGTCTTTGTAGAGGGCCAGTAGCAATCAATTCCTGAAATACCAGTAAACCCCCTTGTGCTTAGACTAGAATATTGCCCTGTGTATTCCCCTTCCTCAGAGGATATGAAATTGCTGGGAATTGTCCTCATCTGAGACATGTGAATTGTTGTTCAAGTAATTGCCTCTGATTACCTAAACAAAAAGATGTGGCTGGCTCATAAAGGTCCAAAATGGGAGGAAAGCTTCCCGGCTCATACACGTGGAAGGTTTCCCTTCCTATGCTACAATTTAGCTGCCATTCTTGAGGATGGGATTTTTGCCTCTAGTCCATAATTATGGGAGTAGATAAAGATGTAAGGGAATATTTAGATGAAATGTCAGCCAAATCATTGGGTAACTCTACGTAATAGGCAGCAGAGCAAGCTGCCAGGAAGGTTATACCATCCACATATCATTTTTTCAGAACAAGCTAGCCTTTTTTGCTACTGAAGATGATGTTAGATAATGAATCCTGATGGAGCGGCCAAGGACAAACAAAACTGAACAATAGATGTTTCTCCTTTTCATCTGGAATAATTCTAAAAATTGTGCTGTTCTGTAGAAATCAATAGCTGATCTGTCAGATGGATAACATTCAATCAATAGATAAAATATAAGTGGAGCAGTATCACTCTGAATTGGGTCAAATTGCATTGGAATTGGGTCAAGCCTTTAGGAATCCTTCCCTACTGTTGATATAAGGAACGCACAAGGTTTTAAAACCAGCTTACTGATTTTAATCAGCAATAGTTTATGGTATGATGAAATACTGCTGTGTATATAAATACTTTAATTAAGCAGTGTTTTATGAGGGCGGTGTAGTTGTACTGTTGTAAACTCTGAGCCTGATCCAGCACAGTTCTGAGTAGATCGTGAAAAGTTCAGTTGGTTAGGTATTCAGGACTTCCAGAACCTTGTGCAATCAAACCTATAATCTGAGAGACAATGCAAGAGACTTTGTTTTGGACATGGCTTAAAGATTTATCTGGGGCTATAGTTGGTTTTAATTTTTAAGGTATCGTTTCACAACTTGCTTTGATCTCATTGTATATAATAAAAAACCTGAACCAATATTAGTAAGTATCCAATTATAGACAATACGTTCTTAAAACATTTGAAATACAAATCCTTATTTCACAGCATCACAAAATGTTAGGGATTGGAAAGGACCTTGAAAGATCATCTAGTCTAACCCCCTGCCAGAGCAGGATCACCTAGATTAGGTCACACATGAACATGTCCAGGTGAGTTTTGAATGTCTCCAGAGCAGGAGACTGCACAACCTCTCTGGGCAGCCTGGGCCAGTGCTCTGCCACACTCACTGTGAAAAAGTTTTTTCTTACATTCACATGAAATGTCCTATGCTCCACCTTGCACCCACTATTCCTTGTCCTATCGCTGGCTGTCACTGAGAAGAGCCTGGTTTCATCCTCCTGACACTGACCCTTTACATATTTATAGACATTGATGAGGTTACCCGTCAGTCTCCTCTTCTCCAAGCTAAAGAAACCCAGCTCCTTGATGAAATGCAGAAAGTGGTGAGACACTGGAACAGGTTGCCCAGGAAGGTGATGGATGCCTCTTCCCTGGAGATGTTCAAGGCCAGGTTAGAAGGGGCCTTGAGGAGCCTGGTCTAGTGAGAGGTGTCCCTGCAGATGGCTGGGGGGTTGAGACTTGATGATCTTTAAGGTCCCTTCCAACCCAAATCGTTCTAGGATTCTATATATGAAGCCTCAAAAAGCTGAAATCAAAACTCAATAGCCTTGGTGACTATGAAGCAGGTATCCTTTATTGCAGCACTGGGCACACAGGGGATCACTCCTCCTGATGTGTGCCATTTGAAGGAAAATTTCTCATGTTTATACAGATTAACTATGCATATTCATTATATTTCTAAGAGGAATTAATAAGACGAATAATGAGCTAAATCAAGCACAGTTCAGTTGCCTGTTCTATATGTTTGAAATCTGCAGTCACTTCTCATATAATGAAGTTTAAATAACAAAGTTATTTAAACACTTATGTACCAGCTCTTGATCTCGTAACAAATATTTTGGTGCTGACAAAGAGTAAATCAAACAAAATTAAATTTGCAAATTTGAGAACACAGCATCCTTGCTGAGAAAGCCCAAATTATATTTTTTTAGTAATGTTAGTTAAATTTAAATTCAGATTAAATTAATTTTAGATTCGCCTCCTCCCCCTTCCCCTAGCACAGAAATTTAGAGAACAAAGCAAATCTGAAGACTAGCTCCTCGGGGCAGGATTGGTAGGGATATCACCCTGAATGACTTATTCTAGCAGGACAAGGTTAAAAAGGAGGCTTTAACTTCCTAACTTCTATTTCTTGGGTGCATAAAGTTTTTTTGTACACGCAGATCACAGTAAACTCCATGCAGTTATACCACCCATAGACCAGGAAGCTTTCAGCAAGCTTGTTAATGCCAAGCTCTGTTGCACTTCTTACCCCTCCATGCTGAACTCCGAATGGGAAGATCCATCTGCAGCTTAAAAGGACTTTTGTTACAGTCAGGGTTCAGCCTTTAGACTGACTTTAAAGGTAGTTGGGAATAAGAAATTATTTCAATAAATTATTTTTTTAATAGTTAATGGTTTGAGAAATGTTTTTTATGTGTATTTGTGATGCTGAAGCTCAGTTGTACCTGAACAGTGTAGTTGGGTTAGGGACTCAAGAGCCTGCGAAATGATGAGAGTTTCTTGTGTGTGGTAGCTTAGGTCTCTTCAGCAGAAGGCTGTCTTGTCTGAGCAGTCCTGTGGGATGCATCATCTCAGGCTGTTGAGGTCAGTGCCAGGATAAACTTTAAGAGCACAGAAATAGTTAGAGTCATACCTGGCTTTTGGAGAATTTGTGGGCTCCCTGAAGCACCTCTCTGGTTGCTAGCTGTCTCAGGCTTGGTGGACGTCTGTGGCTGACTTTGTCCCCTTGTGGCAACTGCTCTTCAGTGCAGTAACCTGGTTCAGTGTCTAATGGTCTGAGTACAGATGGAGCTTGGAGCTAAACCCTGAGTCTCTTATCAAATTTGTTATTAGCACAGAATATTTTGACAATCACAGGTTGGCAGGAAAAAAAAAAAAAAAGGAAAAAAGGAAAAAAGTGTGTGATTGGCAATTAATACAGAATTTAAAATCTTTTTTTCTGCAATATTATTTTCCTCTTTTTAATATTTTTTAGAATTTCATAAATTTTGCTAAGTGTAGTAATCATGTTTAATACCTGAGAAAGAGATCTAAATATTTTAAAAGTTATGCTTTGCACTTTTTAGTTTTTCTTGGCAATCAAATAACATTGCAAGATTAATTTATTTTTAATAAGAAAAGAAAAAAAATAATTTAAACAGTAATGAGAACTGTAAGTTGATTTCATTAAGTCATGATTTATTTACACCAAAAATGAAATACTGAGAAAAAACTGTAACTTGATTTGGAGGTAGTCCTTTTAAAATTGGCTTTAAAACTTTTTCTTTTATTTCTGATTGCTATAAAAGCTATAGTAATACAATTTTAGAAAAATACCATCTGAGCTGGCATGCTTTTAGCAAAAAGTAGTTGTAGTAATTCTGTACAACTTGATCTTCAAGAGGCTTGTTTTCTTTCCGATGTAGAACTAAATTAGTCATACAGAGATTCCACTAAGAAAATGTCTCATGCAAGAAGCAGAGAAATTCAAGATTCTTCAAATGGATTTTTCACCAAATTATGTGTATAGTGCTCTCTTGATTATTAAATTACACTCTGTGCTAGGTCAAGGTATAGAATAAATGATTATCATTTGTTTTAAGTGAATGGGAATTAGATAATTAAGAAGCATATTATTGGGTTTCATATAGCAGGTAATTTTGTGGTTAAGCTCGGTGAAAGGTTTGGATGGGGTGTAAAGAAGGAGCCTTTTATTAATAAAATAGGAGCAGGAAATTGGACCACCTCAGAACAGACTTACTCAATTCCTCATACTAAAATCAGTGAGCAGGTTTTCAACAGTATTAACTGCTGGTGGTAACAAACAATGTACAATCTAGATCATAAGATGGGTTTAGTTTTTGCTTTCAGCTGAATGCAGTTATCTTTCAGGAGTATAGGTTTTAAAGCACTTCTTTTAATAAACCATCTAAGATGTGGAAAGGCCCACTGAGGAAGGAGAAATGGTAGATCTGAGAATGTTTTTCAGCCCTATAACCCTGCTGAAATTTAAAAAAAAACCCATGAAGAATTACGGTATTTTGGCACGGGTCAAGTTTTCTATTGGCTTTATTAGGGACAGTTGTGGTATATTGCTATATAAACATGGTATTTTTCATCTATTGGGAGGAGGGAAGGGAGTCAAAGCTATGAAGGGATTCAACATTTTGAGGTTAGGAGCATGGACTGGAGAGGGCTGTGTTGTTAATGGCTAGTCCAGAAGAGTTCATACTGTTTTCACGGTCACTCCACCATCCCTCCCGTACACCTGCACAAGGAATGCCAGAAAACGTGTGGTGAGCTGTCTTTGAATATAAAATCTTCCAGAATGACAGATGCAGCAGGTCGACAGGGGTCGACAGGGTCGACAGGGTCTCAACACAGGTTGCAGAAGTGAGAATGGCTCTCTCCTTGCTTGCATGAATTGCAACACTGTTATCTTCTACAGCTCAGGTATGAAAAGCATCTGCAGAAACAGTCTATCTCCTGGAACAGATTATGGATGCTATAGAATATGTTTTATTTAAGAAATTACCATTTCTAGGAATATATCTACTGCTGCATCCCAGAAATTACTCAGCAGAGCAAGGCAAAGCAAGCTAGAGTTCAGTGTTGGTGCTGTACATGGCAAGGAGGGGTGCTGCCAAACAGCAGTGCTCTGCCGTGAATGGCACAATTGAAAAGGAGCCAGCGGCTCCTCTTGCAGCAGGGGCAGAGCAGAGGAGGATGCCACACGAGCACTGCTCTGTTCAGCAGCTGTGTTTTCCCTGTGTTTAGACATGCTACTGATGCAATGAGGACTAACGTGGTCTAGTTGAGTGAAAAAGTGGTTTAGGCAGGGTGAACTTTTGGTATAGGCAGACGCTGTATTAGCAGGTGGTGTGGCAGACAACATGTGCTGTAAGTTTGGGCCCCTTTGTTGTCCCTTCTCTTTCCTGGTTCTGGTCCTACTAGGACCAAGATGAGGATATCTCCGTTCCTTCAAGAAAGCTATGAGGTGCTAGATGCTGAGACAGTAACACTATTGAGATGAAGAAGGTGACAAGGAATAAGGAGAAGACCGCAGCTTGAATCTGGGGGGCCTGGGTTTCCAAATACGCACAAGAAGCGTCTCTGCTTCTCCTGGTTATGTTTCATACGTTTCTGCTTGCGGTGTGCTCATGTGTGTTGATCTTTATTGCCTTACATCCCATTGTTCTTGTTTAAATCAAAGTTATGTAAATCTAGGAACGAGAGATCTGTGCTAGATTTTTCTGTACCTACCCAAGACATGGGAAAGCAAGACAGCATATTTACATCCTATACTGAAAAGCAGGTCGTAAGAAATTTCACTTGCCTTGCTAGCTCCCACTACTTCGTAAAAGATATTACAGAAGAAGCAGTTGTCTACATGAAGGTGGGGAGACAAAAGTTGTAGCTAAGTTTAAGTAGTCTTTTTCAAATACAGTTTTATACCAAGGTTCTTAAAATTTGTTGGGTCATTTGTTGGAGATTTATGGTCAAATAGGTAATGTATATGCTTTTTATAATTCTGCTACCTATAAGACACATGACAGGTTATGATTCTGTTCCATTCAATCTTTTTTTCTTTTGTCCTAAAACTTTCTGTAAGTTAAATTTTCATTGAGTACTGTAACCAGGGAGGGATTGGCAGCAATTGCTTAGGTACACATGCACTGAAATACCACTTCAGGGGTGATTTAAATCCCCTTCTCACAGTTGGTTTGACTTTCTCACTGTGGTTTTGACTTTCAGTCTTGTCACAATTAAAGATCATGAATGAGTTTACTTTTGTAGCTAGCTTATAGTAACTTTGCCAACAGTTTTTCAGATTTTTTTTAAACTGTTTTTGGCATTTCCTCTTGCTCTCATACTCCAAATAAGCCCCAGCTTCCTTTACTCATCATGCATCTACAATTTTAACATTATCCCAGGCAAAAGACAAAGCCTTATGATAGGACAGGGAGACAAACATCTCTCACTTTTGAAACACTGGGATTTTTTTTAAAGTTTTGATTCCAGTTGTAATGAAAAACTGATGCCATTAGTTTTACACAGCACTCTTCCAGAGTTTTGTGCATCTACAGAGGTGATTTAATCTCGTCTTTTATGCCCAGCCAATTGCAAAGCTGCTCCTGTTCTTCACTGTTGTACTGCAATACAGTGATGCATGAGAAAAAACGCATCTTCTGCTTTTCTAGTCTTAATCAGCTTTTCAAAGAGTTTCGCCTTACATTATATTTCATTCCTACAGGCATAAATCTTGTCCCCTTGTAACAAGTTAATGTTCAAACTAAAATAATCCTTGCAGTATGCTACCAATTTTCTGGGCAGAACAGATTCTTTCAAACTAAGCGTTTTGTCAGATTGTTTTCTCTCAGTTCCTAAAATATCAGTTTTGATTCTGGAAACTCTTAGATGAGTGTATTTAATGTTTTGCACAAAAACAAAGCTATGCTTATGCATAAATGGTTGCATATTCTGACTGTGCTTTGCCAGGCGATGTTCTTCCAGAGCTGTCTGTCAGGTGTATTATATAACTGCTTTATATTAATTATTAAATCCTTTATTATTTAGAGTAATTATAATTTAATGGCTGTAGCTTTCCATGGGAGGTTTTTTTCCCCTCTTAATGCAGGCCTGTTTTCTGTAGCTATTCAAAATCTAGATGAAGAAATAAAAGGAAGAATAAATCAGGATTTAAAATTAACTGACATAACAATTAAATATACCGCATATTAGGAAAAAACTGAAGCAGTCATTAAAGGGACTATCAGTTCAAAACTCTCTTTTTACCTTAATCTGTCTTCCACACCACTTTCTTCTTTTTGGTAAAATAGGTGTCACTCCTAATTGCTATTAAGAGGAGATTACAGTTTGCTCTTTTTCATCCTTTCTGTTTTTTTCCAGTGGATTAGCAGTACAGTGAGATTACCCAAAACAGGTTGAAGCAAGTGGAAGTTCACTGAAGTGCCAGGGAAACAGAGTTATTTCTCTGGAACGTTGACTTTTAACAAGTTGAAATGTGTTTCTTTCCTCTTGAATAAAAGATCAACTTACAGTGTAAAAAAAAATCTAGCCAAACCAAAATGTTTTCTTAATGAGCTTTCTTTTGCAAATACTTTTTTTTTTCCCCTGTAAGTTTTAACACCACTGGAATTTAAAAGGAAAAATAAAGAAATAGAGGTGGTGATAAATTTTGTAGTTCAAGATTAAAACAGATCATACTGAAATGTACTGGTAGTAATTGAAGGAACCCAAACAGCTCTACTGACATGAAAAATGTGTTTCAGGGTGGGTTAAATTCTGACTTAACTGTTGCAGCCATGTTTCAAAATGGTTTGGGCCTCATCCTGACATAAAATTCACATATATTTATGTCCCAAAAAGTGTGTCAAATGGAAATCCGTAAAGTGAGGAATATCGTTGTAGGGGCCTATTGGGCTGGGCTGGTACACAGAACTTTTCAAATGCTGATTTTTGGAAACCAACCACTTCTTTTGCAGATCAGCAGTTTCCCATGAGTGGATCCCTCTCCTCAATCTGTCTCTAAAAAACCGGTGAGAACTGGGGTGGACATGGTTATTTTTTCTAGCTGCTGATATTTCACACAGAGATTTCCTGTCTTCCGGATCCTGAGGGCGTGGGACTGCACAGCCTCACTGCCTGCACCCCTCAGCTTTAGGTGCCCTAGGCTTTAGGTTCCCCACTCATGTGCTTGCTGTCTCACAGCACCCCTCCTCCTGGTGGATACCCCCAACTTTCCAAACTTCTCAGGTAGCCTCTTGGAGGTCAAAAAGGCAGGTGAGAAACACAGACTTCAGAGGAATTTCCCAGCAGCACTTCTGCTTGTAACAACACTCAAAATAGCACTTCCGAACACATTTTTCTCACCCTGTGAATCGTTTGAGTCTTGGGTTAGATGAGTGTCCTCTGCTTGTGTAACATTTCTTGTTGTCTGACTCCCTGGTGTGCCATCCCTAAATGTGTCATCAGGGACAAGCCTGTCCCTGACGGGGAGCATACCTCCCTGAGGACGGGGAAATACAATCTGTCATCCCATGTGGCCCCAAGCCCGGATACAGGCTTCTGCGTGGGGAGCTGATTATCAGGGGAGGGTTAGAGCTTGAAACCCAACGTCAGTGGCTCTCGATGGCTCTTTGAATGACAGCTCTCTTGTTCATCTCAGCAGTGGAAGCTGGAGAAATGATTGAGGGGTGTATGACTACTTGGTTGCCTTTATAGTCTCCCCTATATCTTGGCAAGGGGTTGCTTGCAGATGCAGGTTATTATACAAGCGGGTGCTTTGTTGCTCTAATTTTTTTTCCTGGAATGCTTCCCCTACTCCTCCTGAATAAAGTGTCTGGAATAAACCAGCCTGGACGAGTCAAAACTGTCTTTCTTGTACTGGAAAAAAACCCTGGCAGTTACCGTAGAAATGACAGAAAAGTGCATGGAGTTTGCAGCTTTGTATAAATGTGCTCAATGCTGTCTCTGCTACCTTATTTTGTATCTTAAGTTGAGGGCAGTGGGAATTCTGCCTTTGGGTTTGACCCTGAATCATGAAGAAGATATTCAAAGCTCTTTATGTGCCACAGTGTTTTCACAGGCCACCTGGTGCAATGGCAAAAGTGGATATTCAAGGACATAGTGAGTCGTTCAAATCCAACACTCATAATAAACACAACAGCTGCTGCTCTCCTCCCATCTCAGGCCTGGTAATTGTGAAACTCCAACCTCTGAATAATGCAGTCTTAACTCTGAAAGAGTTTAAGGATGCAGTATGTAAGGAAGAAGCCAGAACATCTTGCTTTCTGACCTCTCAGCTGGAGCACAGCAAGCACAGCCTGCTGCGAGGCTGCTCAGCATGTGCTGAATTCCCCGCCCCCCCCCCCGCCTTCCTCATGGGGGGAAGCACAACCCCAACAGATGGTGAGGGAAGGCCCTAGTCATATAATCGTAGCTATGCATCCAAATGTGCGATAACGGAGCCTTTGTTTTGTCCCTGCGTTGTGTGAGATTACCAGAAAGCAGGCATGCCTTGCTAAGTGGAGGGGAAACAGCCTTGTTGTGAGGCACTCCGTCACATCATCGTGTCTGTGCAATAGCTGTTTTGCTGCTCTGCTCCTGTCCTCTGGCCAAGCACTCGGCTTCTGTGGTGGGGGACATTTTTACTTCTGTCACATTGTGCATTCAATTTTGGTGAGTGTATAAATTAGGAAGGCCCATTCAACCTTCAAAAGGAGGACTGCATCATGGAACTTGTTCCCTATATTTGAGCAGCCCCCAAAAACACAGCAGCAGAGACTTGGCATCACCATTCAGGTCAGCTGAAGTTGTCCACAGATCAGGGCTACTGTCAATGGTTGTGCTGTGCATCACCGCACTGACAAGAAAAGCCTCTCTGGGGAACCATGAGGTAACCATGCAAGGTTTTCTAAGTAACTGATTTGGGTTGGGATATTTTATTTGTCTTCTCAACTGCAAAAACATAAGCCATGCTTCACATTGGATGGAATTTAAAATTTCAATTAGAGAAGTAACTAGGTAAGAGTAGGGAAACATTTCTTTTGGGCATCCGCAAGAAAATCAAATTAACCATTTAACTAGAATGTTAAACATACCAGGGGAGGAAAAGGTCACCCTCATCTTCTGTCTGATTCAACCAGAGTGTGCTGGAGTCAGTCATCCAGGTCCCCCAGGGCTGTCTTTCCTCTCAGGACACTCCCGGGTGGTGGCCGGTCACATCTCCTGTCAGGTTTGTAGGGAAAGTTTAAGTACTGAGCAGGCAGATGGAAGCCAGGATGAGGCTACTGTCTTGGGTGTCTTGCATTTTTCCACTACAGGTGAAGTTTAACTAGGTGAGTCAGGAAAGACTGACAGCAGTAATCTCACACCCGGTCGTTTCTTCCCTAAATTGCACTGCTTGGTGAATTGGGCTCAGGTTCATGAGTAACTTTTGCGTTAACTAAAGAAACATTTTCTGGTAATTTAGTGATTCAAATCTTTCTTTTGTCAGAATCTCATGATAGTGCACACTGTGCCTGCTCAGACTTAGTTTCCAGGGCACCAGAGAGAGAATAATTGCATTTATTCCCCTTGGATAAGAGATCTGGACACACTACTGGTCTGTCATCTTGTGTTTCTTTGGACGTCTCATAGATTGTCAAGATGGATATGCTGCCATCCTTTGGTTTGCTGGCCCTTATCTTTGAATTAGGGCAGTATCATGGTATATCTTGAATTGTGCCTCACAGTCTCTGACGTTTCAGCACTCTGAAATGAAGCTCAAGAGGCAACATAACAGCCTGTCTCACTTGCACCTCCACCTCCTGCGCAGTCCTGGCTTCAGTTGTCCCTCTCCCAGAGAGACTCTGACAGATGGAGCTGCTGCTGGGCCCTGGGCTGCTGCCAGGGGGACTTCTCTGCAGATCAGTGGCATCCACGTCCAAACTTGTCATTGCCTGGATGGCCCTTCAAACTTGGGAAGCTCCTGGGGAGTCTCCTGGGAAGCCTGCCTAAGCCTGTGTGTTTGCACAGGTTGATTTCTCAGCACACCCACTGTAGAGAACGGACTAGTCTGTGAGAGTAAAGGCACTTAACGGGACACAACAATTAATAAAGTGGTGGTGTTATTTAATAATTGAGAAAAAAATCCTTCTCATGGTGGCTGCTAGTAGATTTACAAATGCAACGCTTTTCCCACTGTAAATTCTGAGTCAAGAAAAGCACACTGATTTTGCACTCTGCTAAGAAATGGTGATTCCAGGTGATAGATGAAATAAATATCAGGTTTTGTTTGTAGACCGTGCTATGTTTAGGTAAAGATTAATATTAAAGTATTAATTATATTAAAATTATATTATATTTATATTAAAAATATAAATATAATACACACATACAGTCTGAGGCACTGTATGGCTTCAAAGAATAATTTACTATGGCAAATCAACTTTCAGAATGATAAGGCTTTTCCTTCTCTAAAAAATTAATCAAATCGTAAAGGGGATGAACAACACGATAGGAAAACTCTTAGCTGGATTAAGGTGTTATACATGCCTGTATCCTAAAATATAAGCAATTGTGTTAAACTCAAAGTCATTATTTTTTCATTTCATTGTGTAGCTCTTTGATACATAATATGTAAATACCTAAGGTGTTTACGTATTAAACCACGTGAATTATATTACTAAATTTCTATGCAGAGCTAGAAGCTATTCTAACAAGCAACATAGGAGACGGATGTAAAATCAGGAAGGTGAAAACAAAGGTTAAAAAGAATCAGTAAAATTAACTTTTACAAGGTTTTTAAAATGTAGACGCTTGAACTTTTTATGGAAAAATCTTCTTGGGCTATAAAACAACTAGATTTTTTTTATGAGTTCAGATACTTAATGACATTTTATGTTCTGCTTGCTTAGTTGCTTGCTGTGTCCTGTTGGCTAAATACCATTACTAACGTAGTGAAATAAGCCCAGGGTTAAGACTTCTTAGCTTTTATCCTGACGCTAAGGCTGACATACACTGTTTGGCCTTTGGCTGGTTTAACCTTTCTGTCTGTTTTGCTTTATGGTTGAATGAAAGATAGGACTTGAGATCTGGCCATGAAGAGTAATTATCACTTTCTGTATATGCTGCTGGATTCCCTGTGCGTTGTGTGCACTGGAATTCAGGATTTCAGAAATAAACACTGAACAAGAAGTGAAGGAAGTAGCTATGCAGGAGTTAAAGATGAAGGTAATATTTCTTTGGGCAAAACCAGATTTTTAACTCTATAATTACAAGGGTTAAAACTGTGGTGATTCAAATCCTCGCAAAGGTAACGTATTTTTCTTCCCTGATTCTTTCTTTTCTGGCAACTTCTGCTAAAGAATAATCTTCTGTCTGACCTGACATTTTCTTCCTTATTTGAACTGCAATTCTTAATCTCAGCATTTCTGTCTTTAAACAAAGAAATGGCTGCCTACAAGTGGATAGAAATTCATGAAAAAGGCTTTGCTCATTCATTATTTATAAGCTTTTCTTCTGATTTTTTTTTTTTTTAATTGGAAACTTTCAACATGTATTGGATGTTTCTGATATGTGATAAGGATAACTGAAAAGCTTCCTGGTCCTCTTTGACAAGGATATATTATGAAAGTTAAGATTACATTAATTTGCTAGGAGTTTCTACAGGATCCACAACATGAAATGTTTCTGTATTTATTCTGCAGCAAATTAGCTTTCACGATGCTTGGTTTGATTCAGTAATGTACAGGCATTTGAAAGAGCATTTCCAGCTTTCGTGATAGATCATTATTTTATGTAACAGCTTTCGAAATGAGTGAGATGAAGGCAAGACAGGTTAGAAAAGACTTTGCAGGCAAATTGCACAGGACTTACTGAAATATGGGAAGCATTCTCAGACTTGCCAACAGTTTGCAATCTCCAACTTAAGTTTTTAATTGGTTGTGTTCAGCCCATCTTGTTTCCTGGGCCTTGTTCCCTGAACACTCTTGCTCGCAGGATTGCAGTTACACAGTGTGTCACATTGGCTCTTCAGGAGCCATCACAGTAGGCAATGAAGGAATGAGAAAGAAGAGCCAAGACCTGTCAGTGGCAAATGTTTGGTAGGTGGCTAACAGTTTAAAGTGCTAAAGCAAAACATTAACCCTTCAAAAGGGAATATGACTGTAAGCTAAATAGGTCAGAGGCAAGCTGTAAGGTATCTGTGCATCCTTCACTGCCTGTGGACTGAACCCATCAAAGAGTTTGCAATGACTTGTGAATGGTGAACTTTCAGATAGGTTAGCTGTGTCCTTGAAGCGAGTACTTGTGCAGTGGCATGACTTTTGATTTGTATCTGTGAGAGTTACTTGAAATTTGAGATTAAAATCTTTCCAACTTTGTCATTCTCTTCCTAAGGATCTTAAATCATTTGAGGGCATTTTCTAATACTCTTCTGAGATCTGACGAGTAAATATTCCCCATATCTGTCAGCAGCCCTAGTGGACTGTGATGCCTGGATGAGGAACAATGTGGAAGAGCTAATTATTTCTGTTGTAGGACAAGGTTTATTTATATTGGATCCTAAGATAGGCTGCTAACTGCTGAATATCAACAGAAGTGTAGAATCACAGGCTGGTTTGGGTTGGAAGGGACCTCAAAGGTATCTAGTTCCAACCCCCTGCCATGGGTAGGGACTCCCTGCAATAGACCAGGTTGCCCAACGCCCCATCTAACCTGGCCTTGAACACTGCCAGGGAGGGGGCAGCCACAGCTTCTCTGGGCAGCCTGTGCCAGGGCCTCACCTCCCTCACAGGGAAGAATTTATTTCTAATATATAACATCTACCTTCTTTGAGTTCAAGCCTGTTACCCTTGTCCTATCATTACACTCACTGATAGATTCCCTCTGCATCTTTCCTGTAGTCCCCCTTTAGCAGGAAGATTTTCTCATGTGCTGGGCATTGAATCACTCCCACTGAATTATCATGGTTAAGCAAGAGGAGCAGCTGTCAAAAAAGTGGGAGAAGGGATTGTTTAACTGATGTCAGGGGAAGGTTTTCAGGAGTACAGTGATAATTTCCTGAGTGGAGAAGCAGGAGGTGATATATAAAAAAAATTTGAAAAATTTTTCAAGGAGATGTGAGATGTGGAAGCAGCACCTTATATAGAGTTTTTTTTCAAAATGAACTAAGACCTAGATATTGTGTATGCTTTCAGCTATAGGTTATGTCTTTTTTCTGCTGCTTCTGAGTTGAAAATAGCTTATGTAATGAGAAACCTCAGTGACCCTTACTCTGCCTGGAGAATAGTCAATAGTAAATTTATTTAATTATTAATTAATTTATTAATTAAAATGTATATCGCTTGCACAGGTTTATAATTTGCATGAAGCTAACTCTAAAAGAGCTGCCGTAGTAGCATCAAGCTGCATTAAGTTATTTAAAGCTTTGAAGTCCTTAATTTTCATTTACAGCCATGTGGTTTGGGAACCATGGTAATGTTAGGGTAGCCCTGTTAATTTGCCTTTGTTCAGGTGGACTAGACATAGCTTTTTATATGGATATGACCAACTACATGTGTAGGGGTTCAGGAATGCATTCATGTACCAATATACATATTTTTGTAACTTCATAGGAAAGTCTGTTATTTTAGAGTGCCCTTACTATTATAAGCATAAATTATACTGGTATAAACATTTTTATATTGATTTAACTGCATCACCACTGATGTTAGTTGTACCATTTCTGTCATACTGACATACTTGAAGGTACTTCAAGATGAAGTCTTAGTGTCATTAGGAGGTAGCCAGCATTGTCTACATAGAGGAAACCAAAGGAAATCCATCTCTCCCATCTCTTACGCATTTCAAGTGCTTTCTCACATCCTTAAACACCTCTCAGAAGAAAGTATCTTCCTGAGGTGTGAATAGGTAAACTTATAAAAATGTAGTGGAAATGGAAGTTATAACATACAGTGAAATAAATTGAAACTAAGCGTAGTCTCTTCTGGAAATTTTCAGTGTAAATGGTAGTGGTTTGCTTTCCTCAGCTGATGTCAGTTGCAGGATTATTTTTGCTTTTATTCAACAAGAACATGTAACTACCTCATGTGCAATTAAAAATCTGATGTATTAACTCTGTGAAATGTGACCCAATTAATTAGGTGGTCGTGTGTCAATTTGTCTGGAGTTGCTTAAGGTGGGCTATAAAATCCTGTAATAAAACACGCAGAAGAAAACATTTTAATTCACCTTTAAGAGCAGTTCAGTTCTTCGTTAGCAGAAGGCTTTCATCTTGGCTGTATAAGTAATCTATTCTGTGACAGTTAATTAATGACAAAGATGTAATTCTCTTAGACAGGCGTAATTTTCAGTCACGTATTTCAGGGCCAGTTTTCTTTGGGTTGGTTAGTCTTGATACTTTTCTGTGCCTGTAGGAAAGAACAACTGTAGATTCAAGTTCTAAAGTCCCACCACTCCTGTCATGTTATTGACAAACGTTATCTTACAGAACAAGTGTATTTTCTTTCACATTTTTCTTCCGCATTTAACCTTGAGCAGGGAGGTTTCAATACAATCTCTCTATCATGACCATGAGTATGGAAAGATAAAAATAATGAAAGCATTACAGAAAGGAACCAACATCATATTCTGAATGTTCTGCAAAGCACTTTGTTGGTGTGTTTACTTGAAGGAGTTCCACTTCCTCCTGTCGCTTCGTTGTTGGACACACAGAGATTTTGATAGTTAGGAGCTACATGGCACAAATGGTGTAGTAACTTGGATAATTCCGAATTTCCCAAAGGAACTTGAGGGAATGACATATAGAAAAGTAAAGCCTGCAGTCCCATCCTTATCTGCGCTGGCCAATGCAAGAGAGTGAAGAGTCATAGTGCTGCCTCCTTGCTTCCTTTATTAAATATTTGGAGGTACCGTTGTCACTGGTCAGCACTTGTGCTTGGGGAGCCAACAGACCAGCAGCTGTAGTTACATGCTTTTCTGGGAGTACAAAAGAGCACAGAGATTGTGTCACTCCCTCAGCACCCCTGTAAATCATATTATGAAATGGATATACTACCCTTCCTCTCAATAAAAATATGGATGGTTTCCCTCATAGACTACTTCCCACAATTGTAACTACTTTAAGATATCAGATATCTTTATGGCTTTTCGTGACTTTCAATAAACTTTGTCATGCGCTCTGTGAACTGTCCTTTTCCATTTCTAAGGGGTGAGGCATTGATAATGTGGTTCCTAGGTACCAAACACTTTTTTCTCCACACTCTTGGGTCTTGCTCCTCAGCTCAGTCTGCCGTGGATGTTTATTTATCCAAATAGCTCTACCCAGCTCCATTCCTACAAGGGCTGGCTTCTGGTACCCAGGCTGGGTAGTTGTAGGCTGCCTCATCTGTACTGCACTACATTGCAGTTGTCATCGGTCACGTTCTCAGTGCTATTTCACCCATAAAGGAAGCTGTGTAATAATTTATGAATGTTGAAAAGGAATGGCATTGTATGTCACATGAAGCAATCACAGAAGAAGTTTATCAATTGTGGTACCTTTCTCAGACCACAGCTTTATGCTCTATTTTGTGTATGCTTCCCACCGATTATGTGCTGGTCACATCTAACCAAGTCCCAGTAAGTGCTCCATACAGAAATGTTTGCAGAGAAATTATTCTTTTCTCTGTGTTGTTCAGAGCAATCAGGCTGTAGCCTGCTGCTGTAATGTTGTGGCTAGCCCAGCACCAGGGTGTGTGTCCTCCCCATTTAATATGCCGTGGACTATCTGGCATCTAACGTGCAAACTGTATGTCAGTATGGAATCTGGGGTTTTTCTCTCTCCTCTCTAGGTTGTGTTTTGATGATTTAGATCTACAGGTGATAGCTGTCATGCTACAAATAAAGATGGAAGTGAATTAGTTCAGTTTTTAGCAGTAACCATGTTGGCTTTTAGGTGACTACTGTGAAAATTTTATTGTTCAAGACTGTCAAGGATTTATGTATATATCTACTTCACAGAGAATTTTCAGCCAGTGACAGAAAGTATAAACTTCTATTTACTCCCAAGAGTATGTAATGCTGTGTGGATGGGCTTTGTGAAATCCTCCTGGAGACCAGGAGACTGTACTTCCATTCCAAGCTAGTCTTAGGGCCTCATAAGTGAATGAGGCTCGTGTGAAAGGCAAATCAGTTTTCAGAGCTGCAAACTCCAGCTTTTGACAGGGGTATAAGAAATGCCTGGGTGTTTCTGCCAGATTTGCTGCCCAGTCTACAATTCTGCATAAACAACTTTTAGCAATAAGAGGTGCAGTTTATGTAAGGAGAACTTTTGTCTCCTGTGAGCTCTCAGATTACTATTAATCAGTTTGTAGATTTTACTCAAATGGAGCTAGCTGCTCCATTCAGCAGAGCTGAACAGGTACAATCACTTTGAGTGAGAAAGGAGAAAAGGTTAATGTGGAGCTGTTGGGTGAAATAGTCTTTTCAAATTTGCCATCTAGTTCAAGATCATCAGCTCCCAAAATCAGTATCACAAATAGGGTCATGAGCTCAGAATTTAAATGTAAATTGCATTGTGCATGCCCAGGCATAGAGGCCTTAAAGGAAATTTTTGGCTCTGCTGAGCCAGCTTATGAAAGAAAACTTTAGCCCGTATGCCCGTGGTTTATAAATCTCTGATCAAAATGTAAAAGTTTTAGTGTAAAAGTGATAAATAAATAAGTTCCTTCACTTCTAAGCCATACCAAAACCCCAACAGAAATAGCAGAAATTAATTGATGCCAGATGTTAGCAGGAAGGTGGGACAAATATGTGGCAGCTAGAGTGGCCAAGGCAGCAGGCAAACAACTTGAATTCCTATAGCTGTGTGACTCCATTAGGTACAAGAAAGGCCATATATGTGACAACAGTCTCAAAATAGAAAAAAAAGAGTAAATTTTAGCTCAAGCACACATGTGCTTTAATAATATAATAAGTAAATTTTGCAGTTGCAGTACTAATGAGTTGCTAATTCACAGTCAGAATAAGAGATTTGATTCCCAGTGTGTCTATTAACTAGCCCGTCTTCTCCGTACTGGCTGGAACCTTCCACTATGACACCCCAGGGAAATACTTCACTAAGCAAGATGTCCTGGTTGTGTAAATGAGGGTGGAATGTGAGATTTGTTCTTCCAGTGAAAGGCCCTGCATGGTGTGAGCCAGTGAGTAAGCATGGGCTCTTTAAGCTGGAGACGTCTGTGCCCAGTAACAACAGTTCCCTGATTATGTAAATGAGTTTTTAAAAAATACTTTGCATTTCTTTAAAGTACCAGAAATATTTCTTTTAATGATGTTAGCTGCCTGGCATTCTGCTTTAATAATTCACGCACTCTAGGCTTGTTTCTCTTCCTTTTGACATACTGTCAGAAACGAAGGCAAAAATCAGTTAAATAATTGAGAGCATGTGAACTGCCATAAACAATCACTCTTGCTTGTTTCCCTGCAGAAAGAAAAGAAGTGAAGGTGGGAGAGTACAATGCTGTGGCAGACACGCTGGAAATAATCAACAACAGCATCAGATTCCAAGGTAGGAGAGAAAACTGGAAAGTGGTATGGGAATGACATGGGTGGCTGTATGTGGTTTGTAAGACTGCATGCCTTTACAGAACTGTTGTAGGATTTCTAGTAGCAAAAAGCTGTGATGCTGTATAAAGAGAAAGGGAACTGAGCTGTGCTTAAAAAAAGTAGAGAGAGAGAGCTCTGTACAGAAAATCACTATGTTTGTATACTTGTTTTTCATTCCAAAGACTAGGAAAAAATCAAATTTATATGTGTACAGACATGTTCTTTGATATTTCAACAAACTGGAGGTGTTTCTTCTATTTCATCTCCACCAACCGATAGTGTTCAAATTTCATCCCCATGTCCCACTCCCCCACTTCATCTCACCTGAGTGATGCTCTTATGTGCTGTGCTTGCAGAAGCAAGAAGGAGGTGCTTCTTTTTCATGAAAGAGAATCACAGGAAGACAGGGGTTGGAAGGGTCCTTTGGAGAACATCTAGTCCAACCCCCCTGCTAAAACAGGATAACCTAGAGTAGGCTGCACAGGATCATGTCTAGGCAGGTTTTGAGTATCCAGAGAAGACGACTCCACAGCCTCTCTGGGAAGCATGTGCCAGTGCTCTGCCACCCTCAGAGCAAAGAAGTTTTTCCTTACTTTGGGAAATATAAGGACACATTGGAAGACATCTTTCACACAGTTAGAAAATAGGACTTCAAAATACCAAGGCTCTCTTAAGCTCTAAGGTGGCCCATGAGGTACCAGAGAGGTGTTCAGCCCAACTCCAAGGGCTTCAGACCACTCCCAAGGTCCACAGAAGGCATATAGCTCATGTGACTGTATCTTCTTGCCATTTTTATCCCATGCTGCTCCAAAGTTAACATGAGACTTCTTCTGCCCTCACAGCAGTCAGAGTGTGGGCATACCCTCAGCAGCCAGATGTCAGCTGAAATGAGTTTTAAAGGTCTCTCATGTTGAATATAGGCACATGCGTTATTTTTAAATGTAATAAATAAGGTTTAATCTTAAACTTTGCAGTGGTGCACTTCAGTATAGGAAAGTAGAGTCAGCTTCATGAGATGTGTGTGGTTTCCCCTGGGGGTGGCAGATGTGTATGCAGCTGGTGTCTCCTGTGTGCTACTACACCTGTCTCCAGTGTCCCAGCACCCAAAATTTGCAGGAGCATGACTGGAGTTTCACTGCAGTGATGAAATCCATGGACAGCCTGTCAACCTGACCATCTGATGAAGCTTTCCACCCTTCCTTTTGGTATCCTTTGCTGGAATTAAAAGAGCACAGCTACAGGCACTTACCACATCTGTATGGAGGATGAGGCTTTGAAAGTGTAGGGTGCAGAATCTGCCCCAGTTCCCAAAACCTGGAACCCAGCAAGTTATTTTTGCACAAAAAGAAACTAATTATGTGGTTGAATACTGATTCAATGCCATTAATTCTAGAGAAGATATACAGAACGATCCAAGTTACAGGAGACAGGTTTTGTTCAAAACTTCATGCCTTTATGAGGAGTAGATGACAGGAAAAATTCTCTGTCCAGGCTTTTTTCAGGATCAGACTCGCAGTTCTTGTTCTGATCACATCTGGTGTTCCTTCCACCCATAGCCTGTCTTAAGATGTGACTCATGGTGAACCTTCTTCATTTACCCTTCTCCACTAACTTTTCATTGAGGCAGTGATGTGTTCAATGAGGAGGACGCTGTTGTTACATCTTCCAAACAGTATAATAAACTTTAATTATTTGAAATGAGTAGTAAATACAGCCCTGTTTAAACCATTGCATAAAACTCCACACAAGAGAACAATAATTCGTGATATTAGAAGCAACAGAGTTGAATGACAATTGCAAAAATAAGAAAATACCTTTTATAGAATCAGTTTGTTTATATTTAATAAATACAAATCATGCATGCATTTTAGATACGGAGGGGGGAAGAGGGGGAGATTCACTGATACAGGTCTTTTAATTCAGGTATCTGCTTTGTTCATTTTTTGGCTTGTTACTTGTTGCCTAATTTTGTGACGTGTCATGCACTGCGAACACGCGTCCTGAGATGGAAAAGGGGAAAATCTCAGGTACTTTTCTCCACTACCAAATCAGCACATGGTCCCTTGGCTGCCACTTTATTGTGTTCACCTGGAAGGAAATTTTGTTTGCAGAAATGTTGGGAGTAAAGACCAAAGCATAGTGAGTTTCCTTTGTCTGAATGGTTTCAGCTCAATTGGTATAGATGATGCTATTTTGATGTATAAATCCCTGAATATTCTTCTAGGTGCAAAGCAGAAGAGCGGGTGTGCAGTTTAGCTATGGCAGCTGCTACGCAGTTACTCACAGCTCTCTGATCAGGGGGTCCACAGAGCTCTGGCTGTGCAGCCATTGTGTGCAGTGAAGCTGCTCTGCCCCGTGTGGTGGTCCTCCCAGCCCCACGCAGAGCTGAAGGGAAAGGATGGGCTCAGGCACTGTAGGGCACACAAATTTCTTTCAGGAGGATGGCAGTGATGCAAAAGGCTGTTTCCCAGTCCCCTGCACCAAGGGAAAATTTAGTAAGCAGGTAAAATGGAGTGTGGGAAGGATGTGATGCAAAGCTTTACTGCAGTTGTCAGAAAGCAATTCTCATTCAACCAAGAAGCCTTTAATTATTGGGAGCTGACTGTCCATCAAGCCCATGGCTTTAAACAGAGTTTTTAATCTCAGATGTTCAAGTCTGCTTCTGTAAGAATTTGCAAAGTGAGTTTGTCCCTTTGAAGCCTTTGCTATTCTGTAGTTCTCTACTTCCCCATCTCCTGGGGCTTACCCTACCCTGCCCACAGCTCAGGACCCCATTTCAACCCCTCAGGGCCATTGATCTCTGCCCCAGTGATGCCACACACAGTGGTCTCCAGCTGTGGTACGTATCTAGACAGGCCATTTCAGTTTGCCCTGGTGGCAATGATAGTGCAGAGAATGATGCTCTCTGTTTTCTACTCATTGCTTTTACACCTGTTTTGGGAAAGCATAACCTCCTGGTAAAATTTACAGTCATAATATGCATTTTAGTGTTTATTTACATTTCAAAATTAGGATAGATAGCATATATTTTACAGGTTTCTGCATTAGGGGTTTGGTGTGGGTTTTTCTTCCAAAAAGATTGTTTACCTGCCTCAGAAATGCAAACCTTCTTGTCAATCAATGTGACTAACATATTTCTGTCAAAGTGAGTGATTTCATCAGTTACTGATGTGGTTCGCAGTTGCTAAATCTGCTAAATTGAGGTACAGGCAAATTTTCTTAGAGAAATTCTACATCTGGATGAGCTATAGCCTTTTTTTCTTCTTTTAATCCTAGGACTTGAGCCTCCAAAGGACAAAACAATTATACAAGAGGAGCTACGCAAGATCTCCCTGCCTCTCTACAGCATCCTCTCTGCCCTCACTATCCTAGGAATGATAATGGCCAGTGCTTTCTTGTTTTTTAACATCAAAAACAGAAATCAGAAGTAAGACAGTCATGTTACTTCAATCACTACTTCTTTTAAATTTAAATGCCATGTTTGTGGAGCCTGTCCTCTATGTCTATATATATATATAAGGAAAATGTTAACGCTGTGGAAAGATGATGTTTTAGAACTATTTAATTGAAATCAATGTGTAATATATTCACATTGAAACAGATTGTCTGTTAAGACAAGTTCTTTTATACTGTCTGGATAGTGTAATTTCATTATTTGTGTTTGACTGTCTGCTATTAATATTAACCGTAGCTAATTAATCCCTCAGTAAAATAAGAATTTTTACCAAATATTCAAAAACCTGAAACAATGGTAGACCTTATAAAACAGCAAATGGTGTGCATGTCTATGGATTTCATGGAGCTCTACAAGAAGGGTTATCTGTTTGCCTAGTTACAAAACACCTGTCTATATTGCTCTAATAGCCTAGGAACGTTCTTTTCCTCTTTAATGCCCTATCACTTCTTGTCCGTAGACTAATAAAGATGTCCAGTCCCTACATGAACAACCTTATTATCCTTGGAGGGATGCTTTCCTATGCATCTATTTTTCTTTTTGGTCTTGATGGATCCTTTGTCTCTGAAAAGACATTTGAGACACTTTGCACAGTAAGTAATTCCATATATTCTACTTGAAGATAGTCTTGCAGGAAGCTCTGCTAGAAATGCAAACGGAAAAGTTCAGTACTTGGATGTCTTACTCCATTTAATGGCTGATCCTCTCAATCCTTTCCTGATACTTTCTGCGACCAAATTCTGAAACATGCACAAAGTATTATTGTTACTGTTGTTATTTGTGGGGGGTTTTATATTATTGTTTTTGTTGTTTGCATTTTTGTTGTTGAAAGCTTCAGGTACATTGGGTTTTGGCTCCAGACTAGAAGAATAGGCATACTTTCTTGGTTTGAAGTTATACATATGAAGATGATTTATTAAACGTTGTGTTCATAGCACAACTAGTAACATCTGTGCAGCTACTCTGTTTTCTTTATAGATTACACATTATTTTAGATGTCAGGACTGCTGCTTCTCCCAGTGTTTTTACACAGTCTTTTTGGCTGAATCTGCAAAGACTTCTACTGCTGTTTCCAGGGTATACTATTAACTTACACAAGTCTAGATCCATGTAAAATATATTCTAGTTAAACCAAAGCAAGTGGCTCTGAAACCAAATTAAATAAGTCCACCAAGAAGTTTGTAATACCTTAATTGCTGTCTGTAATATGCAGCCTGGCGTATAGAGGTCACTTCAAAGAAGGGGGAAGAACTTGACTGTAAGGATCTTGCTGCGTTTAGATTTATCATAATAATATTATTAATATTATTTTATCCTCAAAAAGTCCTCAGGCTATGCTTGGCCCCCTGCCTAAGAATATCAAACCTACTCAGGAGTTATCCTCACTATGTTTTTGATCCTTCTTCGGTCTCTAGAAAGATGCAGTTCACAGAACCTTGTTTTGAATTTCTGATATCATTTTAGAGAGACAATAATTCAAAGCATGAGATTTGGATGCCTAAAGCTAGTTGGTGTGGATGGATCCCAAAGTTTCACCTCAAATTCTCCCCACTGACTAGAACCATTATAGAAGTGAAATATGTGACTAGTTCAGTTATACCATTCCAAAACACTGGAGACCAACATTGTGCACTAGAGGATATAGCATCTGTGAACACAGAGGATGTTCAGTACACTTAGGTTCCTTACTGGGGTCTGGACACAGCTGTGTTTTAGAAAACTAAAACCTAGCAGGAAAAGAAAGGAGAAGGAGAGAGTATTCAGTCATCCTACAGCTAGAGTACAAATTCACTGCAGAGCTAGAAGAGGTGCCTCAAAGCCTTCAAAAGGATGATCCTGTTCAGTTCTCCCGAACTAGTATATTGCTCTCAGAATACAAAGGGGCCAACAGAAAGTGGAGGATGCAAGAAGCAATTATGCCCTTTTTTGTGAAAGAGCTTCTAATGAGGCACAAGTGTCTTTGGGAAGCCAGTTGCTGTTGATGTCGATGTCAATCCCCATTCTTTTCTCACCCTCTGTTGCAGAAAAATCTAGTGTCAGGAGGTGCAAATTTTAGGTCTTGATGTCTGCTCAGCCTTGAGGGCCTTGTGACTTCACTGCCAGACTGTAGACCACTTTATGGCTACATCCCTTCTCTTGAAGCAGCCAAGCACTGCTGAACAGAAGGAAAGAAAGTGGGAACCAGAGGTACTTATCAGCACAGAACTGTTCTAGTGAACAGGTTTCCATCCAGATTTAGCTATATAAAACTAAATTTAAAGCCTCCTTTAAATGTGAAACAGCTCAGTCTTAACTGAAAAATGAACCAGCATCCCAAGTCCTATGCCTCTGAGCTAGAACATTTCTGCTACCTGATTTTTTTCTAATTTTCTTCTCAAAATGTAACCGCTAGTCTCATACTCTAAATGCAAAAAACTTTAAGTGGGGGCTGCTTTGTTTTGGCTTATCTTACATAGCTCTTTATTTTTTTTTATTTGTGTGTCATATTATGTTCAGCCTCTGTGTGTGTGTCTGCCATAGAGGGAAAGATCGGGACAGGCACTTGAGTAAGATAACTACTTTACTTAACTGACCAGTAAAGGGAAGGAGTAAGGGAGAATACAGTGTTTTTAAAACCAAACTTTGTTTGAGTAGGTTTGTCACATGCCTTAAACATAGATTTATTTTTTTTTTAACATAGTTAAATGTTATATCAACAGAACAAAGTCTGTGAGGTTTCTCCCCAGTCTTGGATTTCCAGGTTTTCAGTCCAGTAGAGAAGCATTTCTGATTGTACTTTCCTGTGCATGGGTATGGATTTATCTCATGCACCCCAGTTTTGTCAGGAGTTATTATTACCCTCATAGATGCAAGAAACCCTTCAGAACCAACCTATCAGGAATTTTTTTTCCAACCTCCTGCTCATAAAAACAATTCTTAATCATTTCCTCCTCCAATTATCATTTTTTCCCAATTTTTTTTCCCAGTGGGCTAGCTTATGCTTCTCCTAGAAATAATCTTTCATGTCCACCATTGCACTTTCCTTTTATTTAGAAAACACTGAATTAATGCTAGGGAAATCATAACTATAAAGACATACACAATTTTTTCTTCAGTAACTCTTCTGTCTCTCCTTTTTCCCCAAAACATCCACTAAGTGCTGGGTACAGCATGTACATTTGGCTCCATGTCATGAACATCCATATTTGCATATGGGCAATATGCTTCATGGTTTCATAGGGACTACTTAGATACTGGTTCTTATAAGATGAGGCCAATACAAATTTCTTTTGATCATCTTTTTCCCTGGAAATACAGTTTTGATTACCCATTCTAGCCATATTAGAGATTACTTTAAAATTCCCATTTCATTCAAGACCAGGGGTTAGTCTTTAAAAGACCAGCTTCAATGGAGAGTGATCATAACAAGCCTTTGAGTCAAAAACATGTGGGCATAACAACTACATCTCAGGCACAGAGAAGAGCCATGTCAATGAAAGGAGATACATTTATTTACTTATTTATTTTATTTTCAGTAAGGAAGTAAAAAATTTTGATTTAGCTTTTATAAGCACAGGCAAAACTAAAAAGATATCATTAGTGTTGTTCCTTCTCTAGGCCAACCCTCTTTCTCATCTATATTTCAGAAGCGATTAGATCTCACCAGAGTAGCAGTATATGCACAAGAGCAAGTTTATTTTATTAAATATGTTATATATGGTCTCTGTTTCATTTTCTGATCTTTTTTTGACAGTTTATTTTATTAGATATGTTATATATGGTCTCTGTTTCATTTTCTGATCATTTTTTGACAACCCTTATAGGACAGCCTTAAATACTCCTGAGTCTATCCATAAAATTCAGGAAAAATTGTTTCCAAATTATATTCCCAATCTGGTGTGTGTACTTTCTGTGTATCCAGTGTTTGTAGCATTGTTTGGAGGGTGAAATGCTTCACAGCCTCTGGTCTTTTTTGACTTTTCTACAACCTATATCTACATATGGCATATGTTTTACACTATAGTATTCCAAGGACACTGAAACATGATCCAAAATTACCCCAACAACACCTGAAAATTCCAAAGGATTTCTTTGATGAGTTATACCACCATTTTCCACTCTGAAAGGCACTGGTTGTAGGAGGATGTGGAATATAAGTCAATATGATGAAATGTGGAACCGAGTGTTAAATGTATAAAGAATCAGCAAAGCACTTTAAGTATATGGTCAAATGATTTGCTGAATAAGGGTACTATATAAGTCTTTGAAGTTATATAGTGTTGACTCTGTGCTAGAGTGGGTAATTGGTTACCAAACTAATTTTTATCTTGGTATGTCCATTTTCTATAGAAAAGTAGTCAAGTATATTTAAATACATAATAATCTGTGTTCCTTTGGGAAGAATTCATAATACTACATGTGTCATTATTTAGTTCCATGTCAGAATTAGAGATCAGGTGTCATATTGTAAAACTCCAATTACATGGAATTAAAACTGTCCAAAGTAGTGAATTCTGAGATAGTGGTCAGTGTATTGTAGAACCATTTGATCGTGTCTCACTTAATAGAGGTTTGATTACTTGGGTATTACAGAGCTGTTAGATCATATCTGTCCTAATAGCAATTTTACTGGTTGTAGAGAATAAGGAAAAGCAATACAATATTTCATTAAATGCATATGTGTGCCAAAGTAGAAAGTGCTTCAGATATGAGGGAGAGAGAATGAGAATGAACTATCTTTGTTTTCAATCTCAGAATTACCATGGTATCATAGCAAAAAAAGGAGATAGAAGTCAGGGTGTGAAACGAGATGTGATGCCAACTGAAAAAATGCAAGCAAGTGGAAAAATAATTGAAAGCATTCATTATATGGAAGAGAGAGACTCGAATTTAGCAATGCCAGTGACATCTCCTATGAATAGAGTTTAAGCTGACATACTAAATAGAGATACTTAAAATAGAGAGTATTAGATACGATCATAATGTTTAGACTTCTGTAATACATTCTACTGAGAATTTCACACTTTACATTTAAGACGAGTAATGTCTTTGTAAGTTGGAGCTGCTAAGGGATAAAAGGCTACTATGGCCTTAAGGAGGAGCATAGTCTGTCTCTTCTCTGTTATGCATCTCTCCCAAGTAGGCAAATAAAGTGATGCTCGTATTCTCTAATTATTATTGATTAGGTTGTAGCTGAAAATAAGAATGGTTTTAGTACTCCAGGTTGCAGTAAAATGCCCACAGTCTCCACCCAGAAAATGTTGGTGTATTAGGTAGTAGTAGACCAATCAACTCTGCTTCTCCTCAGTCCTGGTAGTCCTGAGGTATAGCAGCACTTTCTCTGGGTGATTGGAGTGATAAGGAAAAGGCAGATGATCTGTTTGTAGTAGTTCATTATAGGATTCACACTATCTTGGGAGATATTTGTTCTGGAGATAGATGTTGCCTTCCAGCCTCCTTTACATTCCAGAATTCTTCAAAGGTGTTACATCAAAGATAAGAGGATACAAGTCTTGTGATCTATACAGCATGCTTTGTCTTGCTTGTCTTGTTAACTATCATCATGGCCATGAATTTCCAAAAGCAGGCAGATATTCTGTGATTCCTGGTGATCTCACTGGTGTTCTGCCTTGCATAAGGTCAGCAGAGTGCATGAAGTCTTTTGCATATCTGTGGTGTTCAATGGTGCCCTCATCCACCCCAGATTGTACACAGGGTATCAGATTTCTATCAATTGCTCTCAGCCATGATGCAGGGATTTGGAAACAAGCTTTGTGCAGAAAGAAGGAACCAAACAGTTGGGTGGAGAGACAGAAAGAGAGAAAAAAGAGTAGAGATACCACTGATAAAGTCCAGCTGCCTACTGCAGTGTGTATGACTATCCAGAATTTGTGGTTTTTCTGTCAGACATCCTGAGAACATGTACATTCATGGCAACACTAGTTGTTGTAGACCTTGTCTTCTCAAAAGCATACTTTAAAATCTTCCGAAGCACCTAGGGTTTTTAAACTAATGCTATTCTTAATTGAGGATCATGAACACTTCTGTGTCTTGTAGCAATGTGTAAGTTCTTTTTCACTAATTTTTCTTAGTCTTATGTCTGCTCTGTTCAGAGAACAGCTAGGCAAAGTGCAACTCCACTGTCCATGCCACACCTTTTCTTGGGGAACCCTGAATCTGTGCAAGGTGAGGATTGCAGGGTGGCGTAAGAGCGGAGAAGCATTCTGAAAACCACATGAAGAATAAGCTGAGATGCTGTAGTGAGGAGCAGGGAGGAAACACTGGGTGTGAGGAGTTATGGAATGGGTGCCTAGAGATGGGGCAGACAGCAGGGTGAGTGGGATGCTGGAAAATTTGATAACAACCTGAAAGTCGTGGAATTGGCTGAAAGCAGCTCTGGAAGCAGAGACTTGCCATTAATAGTACAGCAAGAAGAGGGACAAGTTGTATGAACCTTCTGTTTATTTATTTGTTTCTGCTTTTTCTTCACTTACTGCTTTGGGTTTTCTCTGTTTAGCCATTTTTGGGGGAACTGACTAAAAGCAAAACATCTGGGCAGTGCTACCTCAAAGCTGTGGCTATCTCTTGGACTACACCCTGTGCTATCAAATAGCATCTAGCCTTGGTATTCGGTTAGCAGTTGATGATGTGCTTCTTATTCATACCCATGCTCTTCAGGCATTGCCATAGGTTTCGGTTGGGTGTCCCACTCCCCCCCACCCCCTTCCTCGTTGGGCTTTATATTTGTCTAATTCATTTCCTCAAATTCTTTAATGTTGACCAGGAATTAGAAAAGCAACAGATCTCCTACTGAACTGTAAAAGGATTTGGACCTCTAATCCATTTCTTTGTCTCTGAAAACCACAGCCTTTATTTGTATTTTTAGTCTAGCCTTTTTCATTTTGCGTGTATTCTTTAGTTTATTTCCTACTTAATTGTTTAGCTGTTAATTTTAATCTCCTTTTTCTATATAATCACTTCCATAATTGTCCTCACTGTCGTTCAGTCTGAGACTGATCTCACTCCTCTTTAATTCAAAGGCAATTCTGTTACTGAGTTTAACATGAGCCTGAGCAGCTTCTATTTTAGTAAATGACATTTTCTTGTGGGAAAAAAACCCAACAAACGAGACAAAAGTTGTGAAGCTGAATAGATCCTTGAAATAAAATTATTTCATATGCTGAAGTAAATACACTACAACCTTGCCAGAGATTTATTAAGGTAATATTTTTAGAACATTTTTACTCTCCTTCAGTAGGACAACAGATAGATTTTAAAGCCCCCTTATAGAATCAGGAGCAATTATGATATCTCCTGCTCTACCCATGGTTTAATTCTGAAAAATTGTCTGAGAAATATTAAGAAATCACTACAGGAGATCTCACAGCATCTGAAGAACCATTGTATTAATTTATGTGAAAACAGCAGGATTCAATTCTCAAATGTTATTGACACTTAACATTTTACAAGCCCTGTGTCGGTTCCACACAAATTCTAAATAATAAGTTAAAAGTTGTAAACATGGGTCAAAATAGTTTTATATAAATGGGGAAAATCATTCAAATGGATGAATTCATTCTTTGGGGCCTGCCTGTGCTAACACTGAGGATTTTGCCATGGTTAATAGAAGCAAAATCAAGCCCTAGTGTAAACTTGTTGATATGACACACTTTTGTTCATCATAGTTATCCTTTACGCCCCATAGTTGGCCAAGAAAAATAGAAGATGTGTTAATTTTCACCTCATGAGTAGTCCACAGAAATCAACAGATTAAAGATAGTTGTCATCTCCAAGCTAAACCCACAGCATGGTTTGCTCTTGTATTTGTTACTTTTAAGTGCCTATGTCTAATACTAAAATGCCACCAAGCTGCTCAGAACTAACATTCAGCTACAGCCCGACCCTGTAGACACAGCAGCTTCCAACCCAGCACATGATCAAAACTGGCTAATTATTGATGTTCCCAAAATGAATCAGTCTGAGTCTCATGAATTTGACCCTCCAGACACTGAATAGTGTCTGGAGGGTCAAATACTATGAAAGTCTGGTGGTTTGATGCTGCCAGGAGGCCAGACGCCCTCTAAAGCCGCTCTATCACTCCCCTCCTCACCTGGACAGAGGAGGCAATATATATTGAGAGGCTCAGGAGTCGAGATAAGGACAGGGAGAGATCATTCTGCAGTCAGTGTCATGGGTAAAACAGACTCAGCACAGAATAAAGGAAAGAAATCTCTCTAATTTATTACACTGCACTGCACACACAGTGACACCAGAGTCAGGTAATGAGAAGTGTGACCAGATCTTAAAGCACCTCCCCCCACCCCTCCTTTCTTAGCAGACTTCACTTTAGTCATGATTTTGCTCCCTTCCCCTCCCCACCCCCTCCCCCCCCCGCATGGTGGCACGGGGAGGGGCAGGGAATGGGGGAATGGG
>VZTU01013261.1:212790-263242 GCA_013400835.1 Zapornia atra
GGGGGACACCCGCTCCACCATGGGTTTCTCCACTGGCTGCTGGGGCATCTCTCTCTGGCACCTGGGGCGCCTCCTCCCCCCACTTCACTGTCCTTGGTGTCTGAACAGTTTCTTACATCTTCTCACTCCCTTCTCTGGGAGCAAAAAGAGGCTGCTTTCGGTTTTTCCCTCCTAAATGTGATTCCCAGAGGTGCTGTGACTGTCACTGATGGGCTCAGCCTTGGTCAGCAACAACTCCGTTTGCAAAGAGCTTCTAGCTGCTTCTTGCAGAACCCACCCCTGCAGCCCCTCTCCTCCAGCAGAACCCAGCCACGCGAAAACACAGCAGAAAGAAAGATTTTAATTTTCCCGTTGTTTTTTAAATCCTTTAAAGTTAAGGTCTTGACCTAGTAAAAGTGATGCTTCCAAGAATCTTAAATCTGAGTGATTCCTTAGGAACATAGTTTAAATGTTTTTCTAACTGAAGAAGAAATTGATAAAGAACGAAGCTGTTTCACTATCTTGGTCAATTAACTGTTACCAAAAAAAGGGAAAAAAAAAGTAATCACCTGAAGAGGTGATGAGAAATTTGTAGCTTTTTATGCAAGACATGGCAGTTCTTTGTGCTGATACTTGGTTTTCTTTATTCCTCATTCTGAGTCTTTAATCCCATCTTCTTGTTTGCTTGATATTGACAAACTGGATTAGATTAGCAAATTTAAACCTGCAACATACACACAAAAAAGAGAATGTGTAGTATATTCACTTCAGAAGGTTGTGGGTTTTTTTCTTTCAAGTTAACAAATGAGTAAAATACCTCATTTTCTTGATCAACTGCTTATGAAATTTTTATTTTTGCTTTCAGAAGCTTTGTGCCTTTCCAGGCATTCCTTGTCAGTTCATGACTGCGTGGTATTCCGAATGCATATGTCGTGGTGGTCCAATATGGAAAAATTAAGGAACTTTAGAAGTGAAACTTTTTATTGATTCAGCCCATTTTCCAAGATAACCTTATTTTACAATTTTATATTCAATTGTAATTGTCTTAAAATCAAATATTTAAAATAAATTCAAATAACATCATATGCAAGTTAACAGTACCTAAATTGTGTTTTTCTTTTTAAGCTTCATTCTTAGATTATATAAAAAAGGAAAGACTTGTATTTCTTTGTCCAGGATGTTTCACCACTTACTAATTTCCCTTTACTAACTCATTGTTCACAATTACATGACTTCTTTTATAATTAATGAGTTCTAATATCAAATAACTTTGTAGGCCTGTTATACAGATATATAAATAGAAACCATTCACGTAACAAGATGGTGGGAAACAGATAGATTTGTGTGAAGATATCAAATAGCAGCATTCAAAACCTAGGCTAGCCAGCTAAAGCTATGGTTGAGAGGAAGTACAATTCAAACAGAAGTAACTTCATATAAGGCTGTTAAACTATTAGTACTTATTTGATGATGAAAAAATAGTCTTACCTAAAAAAAGGTCTTTAGCACCTTATGGATAGGTTTAAAACAGAAGCTTCTCGTTTCAAAGGGAGGTTGAAACAAATTTCTCCTACAAATTGTAAGCAGTAATTCTTTAGCTGAACCTTAAAACGTGGTTAAACACCTTCCAACATTTGTTGAAGCACTAATATTTGACAAAGGTGGCTTTGTTTTGCTTTTTTTTTGTTTTGGTTTAAACAAACATCTATTCCAAATCTGGAAAACTATCCAGAAGGGTTTGTTTCTTTGTGGAGACACTTTCAGTGTTTGGTGGTCGTCAGTTGTGTTGTCCACCAAACAAATGATTTCTGGCTTTTTAATAAGTGACACGCCTGTAAGAGCTTCTATCAAATCATTTATAAAATGCACAAATTCCAGTCATGGGCATGTACTTAGTATTTTCATAAATAGACCCTAAACCAAAATAGTGTAGGAACTATAAAGAAAAAAAGAACTAGGAAACTCCTTTTTAGCAGCTGCATAGACATGCTGGATTGCTGTATACCAAGCAATCTTATCTCCGTTGACACAGGCAGATTGTCTTTGAATGATAGGAAAGAGAAAATTTATAGGAGATATATAGGAGATGTCAAAACATCTGATTCACAAAAGAATTAACCAAGGAATATAAGCAGATAATTGATGGTATATCCTAAAGTTCAGTGAAGGCACGTGGAATTTTGTAATGACCTAACCTTTCAAGAAAAAAAGTAAACAATAGCTATTTTTACAGATTATCCTGTTATAGGAGCGTAGATGTTTTCAGGTTTTGAGTCTTGTTCAAACAGATATTCAAATGCAAGTTTCCTGTCTTCTAAGGAGGTGCCTTTCTTCCTTATTCGGTGGGTTCTGGGAGGAGGATGATCTTTCTAAGCTGCTTCTTTTGAAATGCATCCTTAAAAACTTCCAACATAAGCGAATGACTGACCAACTGTGAACATCACGGTCATGGTCACCAGTTACTGGTGTTATTTTATCATGTCCTTTCAAATGAGTGAGGTTTGGAGGTATAATACATTTAAGAATATAAATGGGGAGCTACATGAATTTCAGAGGCTTTTGCCGATTTCTAAATTTTTCATTTTGCTGCCTGCATTAATGAATTATAGCAGATAAATTCGAGGTAATTTTCTTAAAAATTAAAAACTTATTTTCATCTGAAACTTACCATCTCATTCTTAGCAACAATGATCTTATTTTGACAAAATCTCATGGTATGTTTAAGCTAGAATGTTTCCAATATAGCCAATAGTTATATTATCCTAATTTGTTCAATCCGGTTCAGGAATACATAAAACTTTTTGAACCAAACATGCTACAAATAACATTTTTTCTGAATATCGGGTTAGAAACATATTATGAGCATAATTGAATTTATTACTGTTCCCAAGAGGCAATTACTGTTTCACTGAGAACAAAACAGTCTTATTAGGGACATGAAAATACCATGTATCTGTTTGCCAAATATATCACTAAACTGTACACAAAAAGCTGAATACTTATTAATAGCAGCAAAAAGACTGAATGGTAAGTATGGTTATCGCCACTCAATTGATGTGAAGTCAAAAAAAAAAGATGCAACTGGCTAATATGAACATGTTGATATGAAACGTATTTTATGGATCACTCAGAGTTGATCGAACTGTGGTTTTACTGAATTGAATAGCATAACATAGAATCATGGAATCAGAATCATAGGGGTTGGAAGGGACCTCCAGAGATCATCAGGTCCAATCCCTCTGCAAAGCAGGCTCCCTAGCTCATATTGCACAGACAGACGTCCAGACGGGTCTTGAATATCTCCAGAGAAGGAGACCTCACAACCCCCTGGGCAGCCTGTGCCAGGGCTCTGTCACCCTCACTGGGAAAAAGTTCTTCCACATATTGGTGCGGAACTTCCTGTGCTCCAACTTGAGGCCATTGCCCCTTGTCCTGTCCCCACAGACCACTGAAAAGGGGCTGGCCATTTCCCCCTGTGTCCCACACTTCACATATTTATAAACATTAATAAGATCCCCCCCCTTAGTCTTCTTTTCTCTAGGCTGAACAGTCCCAGCTCACTCAGCCTTTCCTCATAGGGGAGATGCTCCAGGCCCTTAATCATATGATAATGGATAACGAGCAAGGACTTGAAAATAATATTTAAGGTAAAACTCACGTGGTTTGACTCCAATCACCATTGGTACATGAGGAGCTGTGGAGACCCCTCACCCCCTCCTCCTCTTTGTCTAGTGAGGATATATCAATCTGCAGCCCTATATGGGGTACCAGTAGCACAGGTATTTTAATGGCAAGATTAATGAGAAATCAGCGAACTATACATTCAGGGTCAATATCAGCAATGCAACAGATGAACCACATCAGGCATTAGTAAAATGTTAATATATATGTAAAATACCTAAACGGTCTGTGCGTAATCCCAGCATTTTCTAATGAATACACACACTGACTTTCCTGCAGACACCTCCCACTCACAGGACGCAGTGTTTTTTTCTGGGGGTGCTTATTCCCCTTCAGGCTGCCATCCTGTAGGAGATGTGGGCTCCCTACCTTCATGTGAACCTCTGTAACCTTGTAGTTCCCACGCTGGTGAGACAGCACCCTCCCAAGTTCCCACTTCCCACTGGCACACTCAAGGTGCATGTCCCTGTGTGGTGCACAGTGTTACCAGGTATTAAGCATCTGCCCTCTCAGCCAATTTTGAGTGACACTCCTATTTGTCAAGACCCAAGGTGCCTGTTCTGTGTGTACTTTTCTCTAATTCATCATTAATGACCATATTTATTTATTCACTTATGTTTAAAAACTATTAATTTTATGTCTCTTACTGATTTAGCAATATTTTTTGAGTGAGCTATATCTTATCTTTTTTTTTTTCTTTTCCACCTTAATACCCAGCCACTAATGCTTACTAAAAATCAGAATTCCTATTCTACATCTGGAGGAAACAAAATTAACATTTTTAAAACAAAAATGAAAATTCTGAAGCTGTTTTGAAAGGCAAAAATTAGATGACATGTATTTAGAAGTGCCACATGTAGATTATTCCTAATATTGAACTTGGATACCAAGTTTTGCAGCATACTACAGCACCTAGTTTCTCATCAGTACTCATGTCCTAAAGTTACAATTCAAAATCCCTAATGGTTCAGAATTCAGATATACAACCAGGTTTAGGTCATCCAACATTTTTTTTCTTTTTTTTTTTTTCTTTCTTTCTTCTTTTTTTTTCCAAAATCCTTTCTCAGAATGTCCTGGTTTCTGCAAATAACATTTTTTTAATATCAAAAATACCTTCCACTGACCAAGGATGCATGGTCCAGAAGGCCACAAGAAGGCTTGTTTTCCTCTTTTGTAGCTTTTCCTTCCCTGTCTTTAATCATTGTCTGTCACCCAGTTTTTCCATCCACAATATACAGTGCATTTTATTTTTACTCTTTGTTGACATTTGTGCAGGCTCCCTTTTTGACAGCTGATCCAGGTGGAGTTTTTAGAGGGAGAAGGAGAGTGTTTCCTCCTCCTTGTGATTTCTCAGGCTCTCAGATTCAGATGTAGGCTTCCAGCTACCTGCTGTGCCTCTCACGTGGCCTTCCACCTGCTACACTCTGTAGTCTCTGGTCCCTTTTTGGGGAAGAAAACAGCTTCCAAACAGCAAAGGTAATGAAAAGAGAATTTTCCAAGGAAAGGGGGCTGTGCAGAGCTTACTACTACTCTGAAAGTCACAGGCTTTTCTGAAACCAGGTCTGAAAATGAGGACCTACCTGTAAGGATTCTATGGGCAGATGGGGAATTGTACAAGAAGCTTTTTTAGCTTCTGTTCTGGACTCTGTGCGCAATGTTAGTTTTTTTCTCTTAAAAAATAAGTCATTCTAGCTTCACTCTAAAGAGAACGTGTCTTTTTTTAATTCAGAAAAGTTTTTCTCTGGGAAGCTCAGCATCTATCTATCAGTCTAGATAGGAATATGTCAAAGCTGTGGCCAGCTCACAGTCCCTTTACTCCATCATTCTTTGTAAGCTCACCATCTCCTTTGTCCTTTGCAGGTATTATCTTTGAGTCAGGTCATGTCCCCAAGGTCTGCCCACCAACGTGATGTTCCTGTCTTGCTATTGTCGGTTTTTCTTCTCTTTTCAGAATCTTCAGGTTCTGCATTAAGTGATGCATACATCACACAGTAAAATTTCCTCTTAATTAGTCTGGATAACCTCTCTATATCTTTGTTAATTTCTGTTTAAAATGTTGCTCTTACTATTAGTTCCTTGGGTAGTTTTTATAGTCTTAGTCTCTTGTTTTCCTCCACTAGTTCTTTCCTGTGCCTGCACAGAATACAATAAAAGTGAAATAAAAAAGGACAATATTGTAACTGTGCTGTGTTTTTATGTATGTTAATTCAGCTTTTATATATGTTAATTCAGCTTCCAGATTTGATATATTTGGAAAGGGGATTGAGGGAGGAGAAGAAAACCAAGAAAGCAACAAATGAGACAATTCTGAAATGTCAATATTTTTGTGAAGTGTTTGAATATTTTTGTCTCAAGATTTGGAGGAGAAAAAAAAAATTGGCTGAAATGATGATATGCACATTGCCTACTGAAAATTAAATGGCTTTGTCTTTTTTTTTTTTGTATATATATATATGTATATACCTATTTAGGTCCGAACATGGATTCTGACAGTGGGATACACAACTGCATTTGGAGCAATGTTTGCAAAAACGTGGAGAGTCCATGCAATTTTCAAAAATGTAAAAATGAAGAAAAAGGTGAGGTGAAGTAAACTCTTTTCTCAATGCTGTGTTAACATAATTTTCTAACTGTTTTACTACCTTTCCCCGATGGCCATGCTTGACTTGACTCTGTTCATGTGTTCAAAGATCCTGAATGGTTTGATACTGGGGCTTTTCGGTCTCGTTTTTAGTTTCTGAGAGTTGGAGTTGAGGAGGAGCCCTTCAGTCTTTTTAATGAGAGGTGGACAATGGAGATGGCTGTAAACTTTCAAAGTGAATTCAGATCCTCACTCTTATTTGGGATGTTGTTTCAGCATCCAGAGCTCTCCTTCTGGTAGATTCAAAGCTGTTAATGAATTTTTTTCTGTGTATGTCATGTATTACACACAAGTTTCTGATGGGTTGGTAGGAAGAGGCAAAGAGAGAGTGCTGCTTATACAGTATTTCTAATTTTGATTGAATTTGCATAAATTAAAGACTAATCAGAATTGAACCATGATAGTTGTCTCCAGCATTTTTGGTACTGAACATTTTCTGTGGACAATTAGGCTCAGCTCAGGAGTAGTAAAGCACTTCATGTTTGGGTTGTCTATTTGATTTTTTTTATTCTTTTAGCACACAAAGTGCTTTTAGTCAGATGGTTTTATTTAAAAATGGGAAAAGTAGTGAAGAGGAAGAATTTTGATGGAAAAACATTAAGAGAAATATGTATGAAACAGAGGAAAAACCCCCTTGTATAGTGAGAAGTAGTGCTAAATGCAGTTCCTATATAAAGCTAAATAATTTTATTCTATTAAGTGGTGAAGAGCAATTTACACCCAAAAGAAGTAGAACAATATTCCAAAATGTCATCAGATAGCTCTGTTACTCTCTGTGTGTGCTCATGGAAGAACTGTTTTGGGGTTTTTTTAGAACTATGTCATTGTTTCTACAGTTGCAATTTGTCACCAGAAGATACACCTATCCCTAAAAAGGTCTGGATTTAGATAGAGTTAACTCAGTTTCTGAGAGGATTTATGTCTTAGGTTATAAAGGAAGTAAGGCTGTAACTGGACTTAGCTACTAGAGTCGAGGATATATTTTTCAAAGATCTTAGACTTACTGTATTAATGACTTTTCACTCAAAGCTGAACCAATATTTTACCTTCTTGAAAAATGAAATTTTATTTTGCAAAGATGTTTTGAGCTATCTTGGTACAAATCTTTGTAAATTAACAAAGTTACAGAAGATGATGCCAAGGTAACACATCAAAGCATTTCCTTAATAACCTTTATTATCCTGAGGATTTTATAATTTCTACAGTACATACTATTCTAAATAGAAATGAACAGATACTTTGGTGGACTGTCACTAAGTATTTGCTTTATTGGTTTTTGAGAAAACATTTAATTTTAGAGCTTCAAGTTGCTACAAAATATTCCATGTCATTGTCTGCTAATTAACCTCAAATTCTGCATGGTGCCTGTTCTTCCACAGGCCCATCAACACCTGCTTTATTCACAGCTGGTATTTAAAAGTGGTTTACTATCTAAGTTAAAAAGGCACTGACCAGTATAAGGGAGAGAAACTTACAGAAATCTAGATGCTTTGAGTGATACTGGAAATATCACAGCCATTAGGGCACTTTATTCCTTATTCTGGAATTAAGTAAATAATGCTGTTTGTTCTGTAAACATTAAAGAATGGCGGTTCCACAGAATTGTCTTGGTTTGCTTTGTTTGGGTAACCTATTCCAGAACATGAGCATGAATCATAAAAGACAACAGTTTCTTAATGCAAAACAAATTAGCTATCCATGATAAATGTTTACTAGTCATACATTTTCTGTCTTTGATTTGCCAGGATAGATAAAGCTGTTTTTAAGAGGTTTTTGAAAAACACGGCATTCTTTATTTATGTCTTACAAGAAGGACATTTTAGATGTACTTTACAGACAAAGCATTTTTTTGTATCTGTGGAAGCACAGACAATACAAATTTTCACAAACAATATCTGAAGTAATAAATAAGCAAAGGTAGTGCTGCATGAAAAAGCACATGAATGTTTTTTGAATTTGCTGTGCTGTGACAGAGCAGACTGGCATTTCAATACAAGGAGTACAAAGCTCCAAAATCATTTAAGTCTATGGATCCTACTCATCTGCACTCACTTCAGTGTCCACCTGATTTTAAGTATGACAGTAAAATCTGACATTTAGGTATACCACTTTTGCCTGTTATCCTGGATATTTTCATAAGGAAAATTTCCCAAACAGTGAAAAATGCTGGTTCATTCATTTTGTCAAGTGCATTTTAAGTAAGGGAGAGAAAAATGTAATGAGTGAATCCATTTATCTTCATGAGATAGGGAAAGCTTGCTTCCAAACTTTGGACACCTATCCTAATTGCCCAACATGGCTCTGGGGAAAGATGAGTGGATTTCATTCTGCTTGTGAGAAAATGCATAAAATTTTAATAATAATACACTATAGCTCCATTTGAGCGCAGTGGAAAGCGGAACTAAATTATATAGGATGTCCTGAAATAGGTGAAGATTTTCGTTAACTTCTATTTATAAAGTTGTGATAATTCTCTTATTTTCACCTATTTGTACATTTAATCCTTTGGAAAGAAATAAACAAAAATCAGAATACACTCCTCCTGCTATCAGGCTGCTCACTGACAAATTTTCCATGGCTCCCAGAGCTCTGTTGCCATCTTTGATCTTGCTAGGGCTCAAAGGAAACAAATTAAAAATGTATTAATTTTAGCTGGATCTGAAACAGAGGGATGCAAGGGAATCGATTTTTGTCAAATGAAAACCACAAAATCAGTGGGGGAAAATAAATTAATTTCTAGTTTTAAAGAGAAGTAGAGAAAATTAGCAGTATAGTAGAATTAATATTAAAAATAACCAGAACACTTATAATAGAGGTACAGTTCTGGTTTCTCTTTTCTCTTGATTTGGGCAGCAGAATATCTTATGCTTGGTGAGAGGTAGGGACTGCTATAATTTTTCCCTCAGCAGCGGAGGATTGGCAGTGGATAAGAGGAGAGAGAGGAGAACGCAAGTGGCAGGAGAGCATGTGGTATCATGGGGAAGCTTTATCTAGCTGAACCCATTGAAGAAGCCAGACCTTCTGGTAAAATTTAGAAGGTTGTGAAGCTGTCTTTTTAATGCACTGCATTAAACTGCATTGTCTGAGGTTTGAGGGGAGGGGAGGCATTAAAGTAGTCCTGCTTAGTAGTGACTGCTCCTGCACAACTCCAGTATGCCAAATAAGGACCATTTGCTTCTGACAAATACCAGAATAGTAATTCAAATTCAAAGCAATGATTTGAATGGGGAAGCGCTTGGGATTAGAGACTGGGAAAAATAGCTGAGAAGGGAGACTGAATTTGGATGAGAACTCGTGGAGACTTCAAACAAGATTGAAAGCCTGCAAAAAGTTGAATGGAGAGCTGTAGGAAGTGGTCAAGAAAGCAGAGCATGGTGGAACATAAAGCCCAAGTTTGAGATTGAAGTGGTGAACTTGGCTGAGGGAGACTAGGTCTGCTGTAAAGTTAGAGTAAGATTGAAATTTAGAGGGGGGATGGCAGGCCTAACAAGTAGAGACCTAGAAAGAAAAACAGGAGTGGAAAAGGAACGAGAGGCAAGAAAAAGTTGAAATCAGGGCTGGCTGGAATGGTCACACACAAGTGTGGGCAGAGCATAAGAACTGATCAGATGATTTTTAGCATTTCACTGCTCTTTTTTTTTCTATTACTGTGTATCTATAAAACCTGCAGGCAAAATATGTGCCTTGTCTTCCTGCTATGCTGCTGTACAGCTCATGATAGCAGCTGGTTACTCTTCTAGCTCAAGCTGATGAGGTGTGCAAAGATCTAAAGGTTCCTTTTGCTGATGCGTGCAGCTCTCTATAATTGAATTCTTTTTCTTTTCATTTTCTTTAAAAAGAATGGGCCCATTAAAATGTTAAAAGACTTGTATTGTGGCTTAAAAAGTCAATCATTGAAAACCTACAGCTTGCTAGGATCTCTACAATGTCCATTTGTTCCCCCATGTGCCTTATTAGGACACCCATGCAGCCTTAGTTTTCTACAGGATGCTGGTGTCATGGAGCAGGCAGTGAGGCTGCTCTGGGCATGCAGCAGGATTTTATAATAGAAGAGGTAGTTTTCTGTTGCAGTCTTTTTCACTTAAAACAGAAAAGAATACCTACTGAAAAGGCAGTAGGAGTTTTGAGAAAGGCGGACGCATGTTTAAGACATTTAAGTGCCAACTTGAGTAAAAATAATTAATTGCCAGAGTTATTTGTTACACTTTAGAAATCTCTGAGCAGAGTTTTCAGAAAAGGATAGCACTTTTTTTCGAGAAGCAAATGTATTACCTGAGTGAAGCAGAGCGAGAAATCTCACACACTTCAGCTCACCTTCCCACTCCATGTTTTAACACAAATTTGGCCACCCCACCTCCCTAATTCATATACTTAATGGTCCACAAACTGGGGTGAGTGGGAAACTGTAAGGGGTAGGTTACCATCCACACTTTTTCTGGAGAGCGAGGCACCTGGGTTGCTCAGACCAGCCCCCAGTCCTGACCCCTCCTGTCAGGGTAGGCAGAAGCTGACTACACGCTCTCACCCCGTGGTGCCAGTGTCAGGGAAGCTGTCAGTACCTGCAATTGCACAGTGGCCCTGGGGAAGAAAAAAACAGAAAGAAGAAAGCAGCTGAAGGCCACACATTTACGAGCTTATATGTCTTCTCCTCACAACTTGTCTCTGCTTATTGCTGTCCCCATCCCTCATCTGAAAACCTCTTTGAGAAACTTTACAGGATGAGTGTGATCTCTAGTTATAAACTTTTCTGTAGTTTTTTCAAGTCACCTATGGAATTTAGAATTTATTGCAACCTATGATCTTTCTCACAAAAGTCCTAAAGAGGTTGGAAAGAATATACTCATTATCCTATCCATTTAAAAATGGACAAAGCAAAGTGTTTCAGATTAGGTTGACAGAAGGTTTAGGTCAGAACCTCACAGGCCACATTGTATTTACTCACTTAAATGCCTTTGTAGAAGTTGTTCTTTATTAGCATAAATCATATAACCTAATAATTTCTGTCTCTAACTGCTGCTATAAAATATTTTCCCAGGTCACTTTTCAGACTGTAAATATTTATACTTTTCCAAGACATTTTTTTTCAATCTAGCTAGAGCCTTTTATGTGTGTAACAAAAAGCTATATGCTGGATTTCCCCTAGGATATACATGTATTTCACCAGGCATATACGAGAGATCGTAAGTCTGAAAAATACACAGGATCCAAAAATTTGCTTTGGGTAACCATACCAACAGTACAACAATCTATTAGGGGCCATCTGCTGAAAATGAATCAGCATATGGATACCTAAAGAAATGTTCAGCGTTATTGTTCAGTCTTTGGGAGTAAGAAAGAAGACAGCAGTTTGAAATATGCTTATGTTTGGGAGTTTATTTTATTTTTTTCATTATGAATATTTACCACTGGACCAAGTAATCCATGATACTTACAGTGTGGTGTAAATTATTCAGGTGTAGCTTCTGGGTTATTAATATATAGGCATAGTACTTCCTAAAACGATATAAGTGGAAACCAAATTGGTTTATTACTTTTTTCCCCAAATACCTATAACTATAAATTTTAAGTCCAACGCTTCGAAAATAGTCAGTGTAATCCTAGAATCCATATTTAGATGTAAACTAAGCGTCCTGGTTTTCGTAAGAGCTGATCAGCCAAAATGCTGGCCAGGGAACAATAGGAATCACATTTCTAAAATTTACATTCATATAAATATGGATCGAGGAGCTAAATCTCAAGCTCCTGTCACAGAAAGAAGTCGAGCTAATGAACTGTGCATCTAGGAGAAGAATCTGCTTCTGAAGTAATTTCTGTATGTAAATCTCTGCATGGTTCAGTTTGATAAGGCTAAACCTTAGTAGTAGGGAAAACAATGAAACCTCTGTGTGAAACGTAACTGCTCAAAAAACGGTGCTGCAACCATAATTTCTGTGTATTCTGAGAGTAATGGATGACAGAGAAATAAAGACCATGTCGCTATACAGTGTGAGGCAATTTATCCCTGAATAGCTTGAAATTAGATTGTAAATGTAATCAAGTGCATTGATGTCCCCAGCTATTTGGTAACGATGCAGTATGGTTTCCCTCAGAATTGTTCATTAAAGAAAATATTAAAGTCTAGATATTTTCATGTTATCTCAAACAAAATCAGAACATTTCTTCCAGACCATTCAAATCCTTTGTGCACTTTTTTCCTAAAGATTGGGATCCCTTTTAGCACTGCAGATGAAAATTCACATCTCTGGCAGAAATTCCTCCACACTTGTGGCCCATGTAGTCCCAGGCTCAGCAGATGCATTTCTCTCAGGGGTGAAATTCACCTGCTTGCAGCTCAAGGCGGCATGCCTAGCTTTCCTTAGAGTGCAGCACAGAAGTTATCATGATGCTAATGTCCATTTCTAAGGCCCTTCTCCAAAACATTGTATAGCAAGAATGGTTGGGCTAAACACTGCCAAGTCTCACTTCTTTGTGCCATTTTGGTTTTTAAGACTACAGTGGTTTCATTTCTTTTTTTTCCTTTCAAGAGATTTTTGTGAAAAGCCACCTTATGTCACTCTGTGTGCTCCCTGAGGTTGAATTAGCAATTCTCCGGTGAATTGCAGCCACGATTTCAGGCTTTCAAAGATGAGGAACTTTGTAGTTTCTTTAAGCTGCCACTGAATCCCTTCTTTAACCTCTGTAAAATTTCTATCTTCTGCTTACCCTAGGGAGCATTTCACCCCCACCCCAGGATGTTCCACCTCTATTTAATATGATTTAGAGAAAGGGGAAAGGTGTTTTCTAAATGGATAGCTTCTTCTGGGGTGTAGAGTCAACACATCCACGTTTGCAATGCAGTTATTGAGAGGGTGAGTCTGCCCAAAGATGCTCTGTGTTGATTCTGAGCATGGGTCAGCAAGGATGAAGCATTCTAGAAATTAGTTCTTTAGCAGGCTAGTGACCATAGCTATTTCATTGTCAAACCCAAACTTTTTGGTCATATTCAATTGTCTGCTACTATCAGTTGTACCACTCACTCCATTATCCCAGAAATCATCAAAAATCATCAAGTTTTCAGGCTGTAGATCCTCACAGAAAAGTAATTGATTTCTTTCATTTACAAGTAGATATACACATCTTTCATCAAATTAATCAAAGCACCTCTAAGAGAGTAAAATGTCTTAAGCTCAGCTTTTTACTCTGAGTGTCTTACTGGTCAAAAAAGCTTGCTACTACAAAACATGATTTTTTAAATGTTAGTATTGACTCATTAAAACTAATGTAATTGCAGTGTGAAAATTGTTCCCAATACTAATCATAGAACCTATTATAGGAAGTACTCATAATAGCTGTTGAAAAAACATTGTGGAGTTATTGGGAACAAGTGCATAATGTGTTTTCAATAGTCCTTTTTTCTCATTCCATTACACCACAAAAATTGAGAGTGTATTACAGAATAGTCCTCTAAAATATTAATGTCTTTAATAACTCAAAGATAAATATCTCCCTTGGCCCACATGTGGCAAAGTTCACTTATCTACCAGTAACTCTGCATCACTGACCCCATGGCACCATCCCACCTGTGCTGACTCACTAAATGTTGGGGGGAAACCCTAAGGTGTCTCCCATGCTGGGAGAAATTAAAAGTTAGTTTATGCAGTGGAGAGAAGGCAATTTTAGGAGTAGTTATATGGTCCCTTTTTCCAGCCTTGCAGACTTCATAATTTTTTCCCTACAAACAGTTATTTTTTTTCTCTTTCCCCTCCAGTTCAGAGGAAGGACTCCTACCAGTGTGGTTTCTGTACATACTATGCGGAGGAACATTGGATGTCAGATTTCTGATGCCCTCAGTAATTGCTGTCGGTGCTATTCATTTAATGGAATAAAGTCTAGGGAGCTTCACAGAAGGGTCCTTTAAAGAGGGTTTCCTCTCTACAGGATCCATTCCAAGAGTCTGGGGAAGGGACAATTTAAAAAAGAAAAAACGACCACAAAAAAACCCTAGAAAGATAAAATAAAAAAGTAAACAGCATTCAGTGTTTATCCAGCTAGTGCCAGAAGGCAAGGTACAGATCTCTCAGCTAGAATAGAAGGGGTTGATCTACGTAAAAAAAATAAATTGCTGCCTTAAACAGAAAAAAAAATCTGAATTTCAATGAATAAGTAAATATATATATTTACCTCAAAACCTATAAATAAATATAAAAATACTCCCAGCTTCGCTATGCTTTTGAGAATTCAGTGAATAATAATTAAAAGAAGCCCAACCCAACAACACTGATGCATCTTCCTTTAAAGATATTTTATTCTGACTAAGGGAACTGGCAGAACATTGTTCCTGGTAACAAAGACAGTAACTCTGAAAAAAGGACAGGAGGGAATGAACTATTCAATCCATGCTGGAAAGCTGTCTGTGGACCTTGGAGAGCACAAAGCTAATGTTGCATCCTGGAGAAGAGGGTGTGTCTTCATGTATAAGACTCCTTGTTCTTGTTCAGCTTTAAGGTCCATGTCATACACATTTGTAGAGTTGGTCCCTAATCAGGTGAAAAAAACCAAAAGTTTGCCTTAGCCTTAACTACAGAAAGCAAGCTTAATTGTTTTTGTTTCCCATAAACTGGTTGAGGACACGGTCCTGCAGGCCACAGCGGATGTGCTTTAGCCCCACAAAAGGTCTGTGAAATAATGACCAAACCAACAGTTGAAGTTGCCATGGTGGCTAATCCGGTCTGCTCTAGAAAATCCTGAAAAGTTTCACAAGCAGAAACGTCATCCCCAAGCTTTAGACAGATTTTGTATCTCCTGTGATCAGACCGCAAGGTCCATGGAAGATCAGGACTTTGACCTTGAATTTCTCTTCATGGTCACAAGCTTTCAGAGTTGCTGAGAAGAAAATGGCCTGCCGGTTGTCTGTTGAGTGAATTTGTTTTCAGGACAGATAGCTTCAGATCCAGATATACAGTCCAGACTGGTAGCAATGGCATTTATAACAGTGGGCAGATCTGCCAGGATGAGACAGATTCACCTATCCAATCACAGATGGTAGAAAATATTACTCACATCTGCTGCTGTATGAGAGCTTGGCTTCAGTGAGGAGTCAGGAGCACTCGCAAAAATGGATTTTATTAGCTACTGTGCCTTTCTCCCAAGGCTGATTTACTGTGTGTTTGAAGGAGGATGAAAAAAGGGGAAAATATAGGAATCTTCCTCTGGAAGAGGAATGATCTATTTGATTGTAAGGAGCCTCAGTTGCTCATGACTTTCTTTTGTTAGGCAGAGAAACTGTTGGATTCACAAGATCTGAGTCAAGACTCCTTCAGTGCATCTGGTGTTTCCCAAGGAGTGAATGTACCGAACTTGAGGAGTGCTGGTGGGTGGGAGTGATGGCTGGGGAGAGGGAAAGCTGGATTTCCTGCGGGTGGAGGGGGTAGATCATCAAGCCTTTTGGAATTGCTGCTTGAGATACACCAACAGCATTTCTCAGAGTGAATTTATGTTAGGACAAACTGCTAGTCACTGGCAGAAGTAAAAAATAATTGAATCCTAACAGCTCGTTCTGAAAAGCTAGCGTTTTGGTGAAGCTTCCGAGCTGCATTACTGCAATGGATTTGCCAAGGACAGAGCAGGGTTGTGATGGGGGTGTGAGGTGGCTTCAGGAGCCCCACTTTCAGCCCCCTTGCCCTGCGTGCGACATTGGTAGCGCTGTGTTTTTCAGAGCTCATTACAGGAGCACTGATTGTCTCCTCAGGTTGTCTTACGGCTTTTGTTGTGCTTGCCTTCCTCCTGGCTGTCTGGCAGAAGTAAGGGATGAATAAGACCTGCTGCCAGTGACAGCTGCTGTTATGCACCTCTCCCCTTCTGTCCAGAACAGGGCCATTCCCAGGGTAATGCAGGAGAAAATGCTTCAAGAGGCATCCAAGGGAAAGCTCCACTCTTTGCTGGATTTCTGCTTTTATTTGTTCTATTAATTACCTGTCCCCTGCCCCCCTAAAGGGTTACCAAGCTTACACGAGAACTAAAATATGAATATTGGCTTGCCATAGTGCAAGGTCAGCTACAAATAAAAGATGCACGCAGGCAAGGAAGGCAGTTAGCAACGCGATCCTGAATGTTAATATGAGGTTTATTTTGACCCTGTTAGTGAGCAGGCTATCAGTATTACTGCTTTTAATAGTGTCCTTTCACGCTTTTGCTTCTGGCATTTCTGTATAAGTTTGATTAGGTTTGATAAATTTGATAAGTCTGATAAATTCGCATCTAATGCAACCCTACTTTTAATATCAATATAGTCTGTATAAATTTAGAATACAGTGGGCTACTTGTCCCATGTTTTACCTCTCCTAGGTAAAATGTTCACTTTTTTTTTTTAAAAATGTTTGGGGTGGTTTTTACAAGGAACATTAATGGTTCAGTAGAGCAGAAGGAAATATTTCTGGCAGATTCTTTTCACACAGCTTTAAGTTTCTCAAATGCATATTTTTAGCTCGGGTAAATTGTGTTCACACCCTCATGGGAGGGGAGGGGAAGGGAAGGACACATTTCAGAACACTAATTTCTCTGATCCTAAATTGCACCCAAGATAGGTGGGATGAATTGTCCTTCGAAGGTTTCTGTCCCTGTCCACAGGCTACTGAGAGAGGCTGGACACATAATAGTTTAACAGCCAACTTCAGTAAAATAAACTTCATCAATTAAAAAAGATAGACCAACCACAATACACCGGTAAAACAAATTACCTAGCCACTTAAGAGGTAGAAAAATAAACGTGGTTTGAGGTGTCCAAATTTCACCTAAAATTCCATCTAAATCCAAATTTTGTTTGGACTTAATTCCCTGTGGGTTTCTCTCCTATGTCTCTACTCATACTAGGAGCAGCACTAGGCGTTTCACCCACGTCCTGCTTAGAGGCATTTGAAAAGAGAAAGAAATTGCACGGGCTTTTCCCACAGAGGGTACCCTCAGTGATTGATAGCCCTTTTTCGGCTTTGACTCTAACTCGGTGAATGGCTAAAGGATTAGGCGCAGCTATGCTTCCCCAAAGAGGACAAGGAACCAAGCCCTGCCCGGGAATCTTTGCTTAGTATCTGTTTTCCTTTTAGTTTAATGAGGAAACATTGCAACAATCTTCCTCCCGCTGCGCCTCCCACCAAGACACCTCTTCCTTGCCAAGTTCTGCTTGCCAAACCACCCAGCAGTGAGACATGCCACCATGATTGCTGCACCTTTCCCCTTCACCCTCCCTCTCCAGGCGTGCCTGTGCTATCTCTGATGAGATGGGTGCGCTGCTTTAGTGTTGCTGCAAGCACATGGGAAGCATCATTTCCTGGTCCCTTATGATGATGGGAGCTACGTGGATTTAAATAACTGGTCTCAGGAAATGAAAATAATGCATCAAGTCCTTAAAGTAATTCTGATTGTTAGCCTTGGTTCTAGGCTTCCTTTACTCCGAATGATTTATAAAATAAACTAGCAGATTAACAGAGCCGTGCAGAATATTGCAGAAACATCTTTCAAAATAAAGAATACACCTCACTGAATAATATGAGAACCAAACTTTCTTAAGTTCCTCTTGCCATATTTCAAATTGTATTCATTTTTATCATTTCCTTAAGGAATTCAGTGCAAATGCAATTTATTCTAGGCAGGAATGCCCGCCTTGGCTGTATTGAGATTAGCCGACACTTCTGGCTTTGTAATGTGTTTTCAAAATCCTAACAAGTTTATCAAATTGAACTGGAATAATCACAGTTTTATTAAGCTGCTAAAGCTTAATATTTTTGAATATTTAATTTGGATTAAACTGACTGTTTCTGAGAACCAGAACTGGGGACACATATGTGGTTTTGTCCACGTTAAAACAATTTGGCCATATCTTTGAATGTTGGATGAGAATTTAAAAAACGAACATAGGCGTTAGAGGACTGACATAAACTTGATTGAAGCCTAATGCTTGATCACATTTGCGACTTTGCATCTGAAATAATGTACTTTCAGTCTATTTTTTCTGTGTTGCTATGTATATAACAGTAGAAATAAACTGGGTATTGCATACAGCTATACAAGATGGCAAGACAGCATTTCAATTGTTCTTTTTAGTCTAGTTTTCTTTTTTTGAACCTAAAAGTCATGTAAAATTCAAACCATGTTTTATGTTGCATGTGCATAAAAGCCTCTCACTATTGTAATGTGGAAGAAATGCATCATCCTTTTCTGCTCCCTGGTAACATCAGCAAATGTTAAACACACACACACTCTCAGAAATGAACTTTTTTAATGTCTTGAAAGTGTGTTTTCCACATCCAAAAAGGTTTTGAAAAACCGAACACTGTAATTCTTAGTGAAAACTAAATTCTGTCTTAATTCCTGCATCTCTGCAAGATGTAGTGAACGTTTTTCCACATTTGCATACACAACAGTGGCTCTCTAGAATATATTTTTTTAATTTTCCAGGAGTTAACATTAAACCTGGACTTCAGTATTAATATTTAAGAGTCCTCTCAGTTTCTTTTTAGAAGTTAGAATGCAATTTAGATACTTCTAATAAACATGAAACTAATTAAAATAATTTTGTATCTTCTTGCTTTCATCTTTGATATTTCTGACAATTTTCTCTGTTCATTGTTAAAAAACTTTTTTATTAGCAACTTGTGTTTTTCTCCCTATGTAGGAATAAAGCTATAGAGGGATCTATCTGTGGCTCATGGGAATCTCCTCCCTTTTTTTTTTGTTTGTTTTTTTGTCTCTCCAGATCATTAAAGACCAGAAGCTGCTTGTGATAGTTGGAGGGATGCTACTGATTGATCTTTGCATCTTGATTTGCTGGCAGGTTGTGGATCCTTTGAGAAGGACAGTGGAAAAGTATAACATGGAGGTATGTCCTCAAGCCTGAATAATCCTTACGGTTCCCTATCTGTATCTACAGCTTTCTGTGAGACCAAGATAAAGATGCACTAGGTATATGAAAGCAGGTCAAGCTGTGTATTTGGGGGAAGAAGGGTTCTGGATTTTGTAAGTAAATAGAAAGTAAATAACTGCAACCAAGAGAAATTGTATCTATAGTTGGAGGTGCCATCTTTCTGTCACTTGTGAGAGATTTTAAATGAAAATGTTGAAAACACAGGAGGGTCCTGTGCTGAGACTCTCTATCAGAGTCTGTTGCAATAAATAATAGATTATCAGAACCCATTAGCAGATTTCAGGAAGAGCTTATTCAAGACAAGTGCAGGAGAGGTCACTGCTTAGACTGCATTCTTTGTGGAGCTGTTCAGGAATTATGTTACCTATTGCTATATTTATTTTCAGTAATAGCGTGTGCATGCACACATAGTGATTGTTCCTATTTTAATGTCTTTCCCAGAAAGGTCATGCCAGAGATTTTGATAGAAAGGAGGTAATAACTTAATGCCATTTTTACAAATTTTCCAGAATTCTGGTAGGTTTCTAGAAGTAAAGCTTTCTGGACAAACTGGCAGGAAGAAACATGACAACAGCAATGCAGAACTAGCAAAAAAAAGTAATAATCTCTCTTTATGCAGATTAGCAGTGTTTGAGAGTTTATTTGCTCCAACAAGGAAACTGGTGATATTTGAACACTAAATTATATGAGGATAATCTAGAAGTGTTGTAAATCAGTAAGACTTAGTGGCAGTTGGTAAGAAAAAGAATGGTAGTTTTCTGATGTTACCATGAGACAATATGATACTTTATTCCATTGTTTACACTTTGTTCTTACTTTACAAGGGAGCTCCAGATTTTTATTAGGACATGATTGTAATGTTTATTTGAATAAAATTTGTAGAAGGTATCTTAGAATGATCCCTCCTAACCTACAAGGGATGCCTTTCAAGAAATCGTTTTAGAGTCTGAAAAGATACATCTCTGTTGTTCCCTAGAGTTTGGACTTTTTTTTAAGAGACTCCCTAGTTATTATGGTTGTCAATAAAAAAATGGAAAATGTAACTGAAATTTGTCTTGTGGAGACACTTCTGCTTTGTGTTTGTAGAGCTTGAAACAATAGCAGCTTGTCGATAGCTTTGTTTACTTCCTTTTGTTCCATCTGCATTGCACCTGGTATTTCAGTTATCGATGTTGTTAACTGTTTCACTGCTTATGTAAAACCAAACATAGTGGGATGAGTAGCCACAAAATCCAACTGAAATGTTTTTCTCAGTGCTCTGGGTGAATGAGCTAGGATGACTCGTTGAATTTTCCCCTGATCAGAAGGAAGCTTTGACATAAGATCCTGATACCTGGTCTTGGCGTGTTCAGTCAAGTGAAATTTCAGTGGACAGCAGCAGTAACTGTGATGTTATCAAACTATGAATACCAGATATTTGAAAAATAAGGCTTATTGACATTTAAAATGATTGCAGTTGCTGTGTGAACTTACTGGTGTGTGTTCTTTGGTCGTGTGATGTGCACCCTTAAAACCTCAGAGTGCTTGTTCCATGTTTGGTGCTCTCTAGGCTGTGGGGCTGCAAACCAGTTGCCTGAACTTTGTATCAAAACTGGAGTTCTCTGGGAACTGACATTCACTGAATGCACTCACACAAGAATGTGTAGTATTTTGAACACTCAGCATAGAATTGACTTAAACTTGCTGCTCGAGCTCTTTGCTGTTACTGTAAGTGGTGGGGAATGTATTTTTAAGCTGATGGATTTTGGGGAAAAGGAAATTAAAGTATCATGCAAGAAAATTTGGTCATTAAAATACTATACATGTTCTTATCTTATATAAGCAGCGAGGTGAACTGGAATTTGCTTTCCTGGAGAACACCTCTTCAGGTCTCAGAACTCCTTTGAAAAAGCAAATGACAATCACATTTGCTTTTTTTCCTGGGTTTTAGGGTTATGTTTTTAAAATTACTTTGGTTTGCTTTTTTAGTTTTAGATTTTTAAAATGTATTCTGCAATGGTGAATTCTTTAGTTGAGCTTGCCTGAGCTTTTGTGTGTTTGAAAAGTACTTATCACGTAGTAACCACTACTGGAGGCAAGGTTCTGATATATCTTCAGTAGTGTTATGTCATGTCCTTGTCCCATATGTGCAATAGTTTTAAAGACATGTTTTGTCTTAGGTGAAGTTGATCCAAGTGATAAAGACTAAACTAAATGCGGGCTCCAAAGTTGTGAATGTAATCAGCCTTTTGAGCCAATTAACCATTTGAGTGCTGTTTTAGCTATGAATACTCACTGGCTTCCTATGTGAAAGTTCAGTATTTGACCACTATAGGGTGGTCCTCTTTTAAGCGTGCCTTCATACACATCAATCAAAATAACCATCACAAGGAGCCTAAAAACTGACAGTGGCCTTTGCTTTTTTGCGCTACTCACAAAGTAGTTCATTTAAATGCTATAACCAGCAAATTATCAAGCAACTTTTAAAAATCCAGACTCGTTTTCCAGAGGTGTTTGTGAAGTCAGGCTATGTGTGCCTTAAAAGCTGAGAATGGGCAGTCTGCATCTAAAAATACAAAGGGAAGGCACTTGGGGTGACTCTCCTTGCCCCAACAGAAGGAATAAATCAGATGGGATGTTAGGTCTGACAATTTTCAGTCTGGTCTCTGTCATCCTGACCCTAGATGTGAGGTTTCCTTATGAAAAGCAGATCTATGTTTGCCATAAGAGATCATGGTAAAAGTTTTAATGACTGAGCCGTAATACATCTGGATCCTCCAACCATCAGCAGAGCAGTTATTTGGTATATGATATATTAACGTAATCATTGGATAAAAGCAAAAAGGTGACAGATGAAGGCAGGGACCACTTGAAAATTTCCATAGCTGTATGCTGCTGTCTAAGAGAAGAACTGTACAGTTCCTCCTACTTACACTCCCTACAGAATGCTTTAGGCAAGATTCTCATATAATGTAGAAGCATCTTCTGACACAAAATGCTTCTCAGCTTCATAGAATGTATTGGGTTGGAAGGGACCTTTAAAGGTCACCTAGTTCAACCCCCCTGCAGTAGGCAGGGACATCTTTACTAGATCAGGTTGCTCAGAGCCCCATAAAGCTAGACCTTGAAGCCTTCAAGCAGTGGTGTGGAAAAATGGGAATTTAGCCATACTGTTACCTCTAGCCATCTGTTTTCCTTGTTGCATTGGCTGTAATATTTTCTCCCTTCACTAATGTTTCAGACCAGTGAAGAGACCAATCACATTTTTCCTCACAAAGTTCTCTGTAGGCTGAACTTGGAATTTGCTTTTTTCATTGTAATTCAACTTGTTTATCATAAATACCCCATGGAAATGATCTGATCCCAACTAGATTCCTGCCAGACTAAGTTTCTACAAGTCTTGTTTACTGGAGTGCAACCTCCCTCTCTCCATCCCACCAGCCGGGATCTTGGGCTTGAGAGTCCATGAGGATTTCTGCGTCTGCAGCTGTGGAAGAACTTTGGTGACAAGGCTCTACTGCCTTTTTCCAACCATCTGGATTTTTTCCTGGTTTCTTAAGAAGGTGATGTTTACGTGCAAGGGTGCCCTGTGTGTTTTTTCCTGCTGCCTAACAAGCTTTGTTTGCCAGTTTCGGTTAAACTCACAGAGCAGATACAGCTCTTGAGGATGCAATGCTGCTATGGATTTGATGGAAACAGCCAGCTGTGCCAGCTGTGTGGAGGACAGGTTCTGGTAGTTCCCTTCTCCCTAGAAAGAGGGTCACAGAGTGAGTTTACTCCTCTAAGGACAAACATTATAAATGAGCTGCTACAACAGGGGAGCTTCACACGTAATTAGACACAAAGAATCCAACCACAAGACAGAAGTACCTAGGAAACTGGCTTGCTCTCCTTTTGGTTGCTCACTGAGACACCTGTGCTGGAATGAAACCACAATCTGAAATAGCAAAATCCTACAAAGTGGAATCTGTTCTCTATGTGCAATAGCTCTATCATAATTCAATTATATATACCTACTAGAGTTCAGTACGTCAGACTCATCTCTCCCTTGTAATACAGTGGTGTAGTAGTTCTTTTAGCTTGAAATCCTCTGACTGGCTTGTCTTCTCCCCATACAGTATCCGCAATGCAGATTGAATCACTGAGGGCTTGGAATGTAACCAATAATAATGTTTAATAGATAAGAACTTGTATGCTAGAGGAAACAGACTAGGTTTTATCATTCACAAGGTGTGTTAAGACTCAAGAAAAGTAAATCTTTTCATGCCAGCTGACAATATTTCTTGAAGAATTTTAAAACCTCTTTATCCGCGGCAGCAACCTGTGCACTCCTTAGTGTCTTATTACCAGCTATGTAGTTCTCTCTGTGATGTTTCCTCTACTGCAACCATATGATACCTTTATCAATATTTTAAAATAGACTTCATTGTGGTATCTGGAATACCAGTATTTAATGTTTCTGAATTGTCCTGGGATGTTAATAAACATGAAATACAGAGAAAACAAAAAAGAGAACAAAGTGACATTTTAGAAGTTTCAGAAGAGAAAACCAGACCACAGAGACAACATCCTATTTGGTCTTCTAGCACTGATACAGAAATAAAACATGGAAACTAAGAATGCCCATGTTTATATAATTACATTCCTATATAAAAATATCAATTTTCAGAAAAGATTGAGTATGCTAGAGGGATAGAAGTGCAGTCAAAGTAAAGCTGGAGTCAAATCAGATTAGTAAAATAAATTATTTTAGTGAGTGAGGCAGAATCCCTATGCATTCCAAGTGTATAACTGCATGAGCTGACATATGTCACTAACCAACAAGCCAGGTCAGCTTTGACCCATGTGTAGAGGGAGTCATACAGACTGCAAGAGTGAAAAATGCCGGTGTAAACTGGACAGGTGTGCTGCTCAGACTGACTTGTGTAGAGCAGTGACTGCTTTGTAATTGAAGAGGTAAGAGAGAATTAACCCTTAATTTCATTCTGAGCAGCATACAGAATCTGTTCCAAAGTGATGATACCTGAAGTACTTTTCTCTATCTGCATATTTACATAGTTCTTGGCTTTGATAGCTTTAAAGAAGCAACAACCGAAAAAGATCAAATCAGTACTCCAGAGGATCAGTGGTACTCCAATTCAGAAAGGGAAACAACCTTAAACTGAGGAAGCCTCTTAAACAGACGTTAAAGAGGACACTGTAGAGTTAAATCTTTGAAGGTGACTAGAGAGCATTAAGAATGTCATATTGGAGACACAGAGTAAATGCACGCCACATGTCTTGTAAGACTTGAAAAAGAAGGGATTTGGCATGACAAAGGAGCAGGAAAACATCCTTCAAAAAGCTGAAATTGTATCCAAATGAGGAAAATAGAAAGGATCATAAAGCCTGGTAAGTTAAATGTAGAACACATTAAAACAGTCTAAAAAAAATCTTGCAAAAGGGAAAAAAACATAATAAGAAATCTTACTCTAAATATCTGTAGCAGTAAGTTTGCCAGGGAATCTTTGGGGGCAATATTTGATCAGAGCATAAGAGCACCACTTGCAGAAAACAAGGCCATGTTGAACGGTTAAACGATTGCTTTGCTGCTTTGTTCAGCAAATTCTTTGTGGCAGATCTTGTGGAGATCGCTGTGCTAGAAACCCTTCTGATGAACTCACTGAGGACTGACTGGAGTTGCTGGTAGGGATAGAGAAACTGATCAGAACTAAATCACTGGAAAGAGATTATATTCTCCCAGGCTTTCTAAAGCAATTCAGAGGAATAATAGTCAAACTACTGACAGCAGTATGTAATCATTAGCTCAGAACCGCTTTGATATCTGAGCAAAAACTTACAAATGTCTTGCCATGTTTTCAAGACAGAGTGGAAACCTCAGACTTGTAAGTTAATGTCTGAGGCAGGCCAAATTATAAAAATTATAATCAGGACTGGAATTAGAAATAAATATGTTACATGGGGAGAGAGTTGACATGGCACTTGTGAAGGAACAAATCATTCAAAAACTCTGTGAAGTCCGCTGAAGAAGCCAGCAGGCGTGTGAACAGAAGCTGACACAGCCTGCTAGTTCTCCAAAAAGGACTCAGCAATTTCTTTCATCAAAGGCTCTCATGGAAATTAAACAGCCATGGAATAAGAGAGAAGTCCTCAAATGGATATAAAATTCTTTAGAACAAGGAAACAGAATTAAGGAATAAAAAAAGTTCATTTTCCAGGAAAGCAATGTAGGCTGCAGAGTCCCTCAGGACAATTCACAATCTCTGTGCTGGGACCTTTGTTGTTCAGTGGAAGAGGAAGTGAATGATAAGATGACAAAATTTAGTGGCTGTAGTAAGTTGTTCCAGAAAGTAAAAATGATGGCTGATTGTGAAGAATTCTGGAGGGATGTTGCTGCAGCAGCAAACCCAAAGTTTATTATCTCATATGATATTCAAAGTCTCACTGATAGAGAGGAAGATGGGATTTTATATTTTGATTTCAAGTTCAGCTGGAGGAAAATAAACAGTAAATTTAGTACATCTTGCATCTCGTTCAGTAACACAGAATAAGCCCGACTTAAAACAATTATAACCACTTAAGTTTTTTATTGAAGTAACTAACCCAGAACAAGATCACAGTGTTAGATGACCTGACCAAACTCTGCAAGCTCCCAGAGATGTTGAGTATAGTCTTGGTAGATGGGTGCATGTGCACCAAGACTGGAGGAATAAGTGGTGTTCCTGGGTATCTGATTGACTTTTCTGTGAGGTTGCTCCTAGTGTAGTACCTGAAGAAATGAGTATTCCAGAGATACTGTTTGGACTTCATGTGAATTCAACTAAATATACAATTCTAGAAGCCAGACCACTGATAGGTGAGAGGTGTCTGAACATAACCGAGATGTGATGTAAAGAAAACTCAGGAAGAAGTTCTTGTATTAGATATGAAAGGAAAGGAAGGGTAAAAGCACGTCTGAGGTAAAGCATGGTGCTGTACCCTAATAGTTAAACTAGTTAACTAAGAGCAGAGGCCACCAAATATAAAACTTTTCTTAGGACAGCCTTTTGTGCTGTGAAATTGATTTGTCTTTACATTTTTAAACAAACAATATGTGAAAATTTGGATTCAACTGCACAGATGTAGATGAAATATCATTTTCATGGAAAATTTTACTTAAGTTCTAGATCAGTTGACCGCATACTTTTCTAGGGCTCTTTCATAGCCTTTAATATTATATATATTTATTTTTTTAAACTTTTTTTTCTTTACCATTAACCTTCAGTCATGACACTGCTGCTGTAAGAACTGGAAACTACTCTGGTCCAAAACTGTATGCAGAGGAGGGAGAGAGAGTGTGTGTGTGTGTGTGTGTGTGTGTGTGTGTGTGTGTATGTGTTTTGGTATACACATGATAAAAATGTAACATAGATCTGGAATTGGTAAAGATGCCTGGTTCAGATTCACATGCTCAAGTAGATTTATGCATATTCTTCCCCATTTTGAAACAATCCAGTAATGTTCTTTTATCTTTCTGCATCTGTATATATGCATAAACAGATGTGTTTAGGGGGTGTTGTTTACATTGTGCTGTTGGGCTATTCAGTCAGCTAACAGCTGGATTAGAGAGAACTTTGTCAAACGCACATTATGAAATGAAGAATGTAATTGGCTGAAGTAGTTTCTGGGGGTGTTCAGCCTAATGCAGGTCAGAGCTTGTTAGTCAATTTGTTCTCTAAATATCATTACACCCATCTGTTTCCCCTACTATTTTTTAAATAAATTTAATTTCTTTCCTTCCAATTTGAAATATTACAGACTGCGGGAGCCAAATGTCTCCTGAAATCTGTAGCCTGCTTTCAAACCCTGCCATTGTAGCTCGCAGCAGGCGGCCCGCCAGCAGTAGCTGAAACCGAGAACTCTTACTTGCATCTGCTGGAGCCCACCAGTGTCTGGCAGCCGTTCCAGAGAGGAGGAAAATGAATGGCCTGTAGAGTCAGCTGTAAACCTTCCACCGGCCCAGAGGATCTAGAGCAGGTCCAGAGAAAGAGTAAATATTAAAGAGCAAAAGCTGGTTTACTTCTTTCACGTTTGACATCGGTTTCCAAGGAAACAGAACAAAACGTGAGAACTGGGAGCCAGCAGCTGAGATTGACTCAGCTGGTGGCTAGTCCTGCTTCTGTTCCCATGGAAACACATATCAAATTGGCAAAAATAAAGAAATAGGGCAGGGTCAGTTCCAAAATGGCAGGATGAATGGCTGCTGTTTCAGCTACTTAATAAGATGAGGCTTGCTGGTATTTATTCCTCTTAAATAAGCAATTCCAGTTTTAGTTCTGGCTCCATTATTTGCTTCCCAGTATACTCTACTTCCCAACCTCAGGAACATCTCAGGAACTATCAGGAGCTATCATCAAGACGACTTGTAATTCATCCTGTTCAGTGGCTTGTTTGCAACAGTGCCAGTCACCGTTGCTTTCAGCGGTGGATGCTAAAAGCATGTAGTGCACATCTGAGAGTTCATCTGTCATGCTTACATTTTCAGCCAATCGTGGTTCACAATGAGTAGTGACTTCAGATGTATGGTTGTGTATAACACATAAATCTTTTATACCCTTGTTACTTGAATACTTTTGTTACTCCCGTAAATGTCAGGTGGTTTTGACTCCTGCTAACTTTTCACAGTTCAGTGTAATTGCTAATTAGGCTCTGTATGAATGACTTCCTTTTCCAGTTTTGGAAATGTTTCTGTTCGGTCCCATTGAACATACGTTATTTTTCTGTGAGGGAAAAAATAACTGAATCTTTCACATCTACTTTTGCAGTACCATTCATTAGTATACATCTGTGTGTTTACTATACAAACTTCTTTTCCTCTTATCTCTTTGGTAGACAGTCCTGATCTTATTAAGCTCTTTTTCCTATGACACAGAAATTCTAAAGCATCCTTTTTAGTTAAGATGACTAATATTGCATATTTTAGACGATCTGTGTAATGGTTTTATCTATTATTCATCCTGTTCCTTATGTTTAGTGTATTCTTTGTCACTGTTGTACACCATTAAACAAAATTTTGTACTTTACTGTCAGAGTGATTCCCAGATCACTTCCATGCATTAATTAAGACCCCAAGAAAATGTATAAGTAGTTCCACCATTTTTAGGTGAAAAGGGCTGTACGGTTACGGAAATCTAATTCCATTTGTCATCATATGGTGCACTCATCTGAGTTACTCTCCTTACAGATCTTTAGATTCAATTAACCCCAACATTTTTGTCTGCATATTTTCCTGATTATGCTGTTGAGCACCAGTGATTTTACTGTGGAATTACAGTTCTTAGAGTGGAGGTATTTCTTTGGAATGTAGGAGCATGATACTGGGTTTTTTTCATGTATAATAATCGTTACTTGTGCTGTTGTCATGTAGTCACACTTGTGGCGTGTTGCTGCTGCTTTGTTAACCCTTAGCCATAGCTCCTCCAGTTCTGAGGAGCAGCTACCAGAGGTACCCAACAGGACCCATTTTTTCCACTGCATTTGGCGTTCCAGACTACTGTTTCCCCTTTGGAATTTCAAGGTATAATCCCTAGTCCTAAGAGAAGTAGGCTATTGGAGGAAAGGAAATCAGATGTCAGATATCTAGCACCAATAAAGTTACTACATACGCGTGGTTTGGAAGCAGGCACTTACTGCATTTGGTAACAGCAACGCAGAGATTGCTTTGCATACAGTGAGGCTGCCATTGAATGATTCACAACCTAATTGCCATTAAAGGTAACAGACACACGACCTATCGGTGATACCCAGATGGTTCACACAAACGGCACCGTGACAGTTTTGCTCATTCACTGACAAGGCTCAGTATATGACAGACCCAGTGGCACTCCTTCCCTTTAAACTTCAAATACGCAGGATATGTTCCTTCAGAAACCAGAGCCAAAGTTAACATTGATTATATGCTCCCTGAAAAGGCTGCAAACAGCTACAGAGATGGTGTAGGACCACATTGACACTCTTTTGCAGTCAGGAACTGACTACCAAATAGCAATATACCTGACTTTAGAATATTTCAGCAGTCATTCAGCAATGCAACACTTGCAAGGGCTTAGAAGCTCATCTCATATGCTCTCCTTGTTTTTCCAGAGATAAATCTCCAAGGGAATCTCTGGACACAGTTTTACTTGAACTGCATATTAAGTGTCAAGATTTAGAGGCATTATAATCCAGGCAGGAATATTTTTTGCTCTTCTGTCAGTGCTTTGAGTTGGTCTTAATATCAGAATCAAGAAAGATGAGAAAACGGTTCCTCTGCCACACACCAAAGCCTAATAAAGAAAAACTCTCAGAAAACAGACTCCAGGAACTGATTGATCTTCGTCATCATATTCTATCCTGGGCATTCAGTGTACAGCCCTTTCTAGCCCTGTAATGTCTCTCTGTTGTTTTCTGGAAGCAAACACCACTGTATAAAGACTGACTGTAATGCTTATGTCAGGAAACAGATGCTGATGCAGATGAAGCATAATGAATCACTCCAAGAATATGCTGAGGCTGCAATAGAGACCAATAAAATCCTTCTACCGGGCTTCTCTGAAGACAGTGAAATTTGTGATAAAATAGCTACTTAGGATAACAAATTGTCTAATGTAATTAATGCTTCTTTGGGGGAAGAATATCCTTTGTTGCTTCAAATATTTAATAGGCTGATACTGAAAACACACTCCCTGGGTACTCTTTAGTCATGAGCATTCTTTATGGAGAAGGCAAACCTGAGCTTATATTGGAACTAGATGATTTTTGAGGTCCCTTCCAACCCAAACCATTCTGTGATTCCATAATTCCATGGGCAGATATAGTCATTATCACTCACCTGGAATTAGTCCTGGCCAAGGCATTGTACTGAAACGTATTAATGGTGGTGATGGATTAATCTGGCCATCAATGGGGAGAAGCAAGCTAGCTAATCGCCTGCCACAAGGTCTTTGTGCAGTGCTTGGCCATGGAGTAATGCCATCTCATCTAAAAGATGCACCTCGGCTTTGTACTACAGCCCCTTCAGTGCTGCTCAAACTAAATAGGTACTGATGTGGTTTTACGTAGAGGTGCCACGTGGAGCACTTCTGTTCCTAGAAAATGCACGGAGACAGTGGACTAGCTAGGCAGCATGGGCATACACACAGTCTATAAGCAGGTGGGAGAGTGCTGGAAATTTAACCCATGTAAAACAGACTTGTGCTGGTGGGGAGAGGGCCTGAAGAAGAACTTCCAAACACGAAGCCATCCTCTTTATGTCTGTTGCACTGGAGGTCACTTCTGTATTTGGTTCTCCTGGATTCCTTACTGTTGCTAAGGTCTCTTACAAAGCAGCTTCCATAAGTAAGACTATACTGTTTTGTACCCAAGCATTGAAGACTCTGTCCCTCCCTGGAAAAGAAATGCAGTCTTAGTTGTTTATACGTTATCATCTGCAAAACACCAATACAACTGATTTGGACATAAAAATACAGATATTTCAAAAACTTAAAAAGCCCTGCTAGTACCAGCACAGGATATTTTCTGCAAATGCCTTAGACCATTCTCTGCTTGGGTTTCTCATACAGTAGCAAATCAAGACCTTGGGATGCCTATGACTTGTGTATGTAAAAATTGCTTCTCCTTAGAGGGTAAAGTTGTTTCTTCTCTGATAAGCATACTCTAAAAATTCAAAAGTATATTTTATAGGTGAGAAGAAGCTTTTCTGGGATCTGCCAAACACTAGAATGAACTTTCCTGCAAAAAAATGCAGATTATCACAAATCTATCTCCTCACTCCTACGAGAGCAAGGAGTGTTTCTGAATTAGCTCTCTCCAGCATCAATATCCAGCAGGATGTGTTTCTACATATGTATTTTTATTTTAAAACATCCTGCTGTATGTTCTTCTCTCTCTGGAGAAAAGAGAAGAAAGATGTAATAGCTGTTAACCCCATTGTTAATAGGACCAATATGCATTAGCAGTGCTTCAGTGACATGTATATCCTTAAAAGCTATAAAACTGAGGGCGCTTTGCTTTATAATGGCCTGGATCACCCTAAAGTCTACTTTCCAAACTGTCTTTGTTCTTACAGCTCTAGAAGCTGCATCTGTAGTCTGGGAGGTATGTGCCTTCCTTCAATGCTTCTCCACTCTCCTGTAATGCTTTCTCCTGTCATTTTCATGAGCTGTCATGCTTACCAAATCTTACATCACGCTCACTTTCACCAGTGTGAAAGGACAGCGAAATTGGGGCTTAGGTCAGCACAGTTTTAGATCAGTATCTACATGTAAGAAGCTATTAAAGATGGCAGTTAAAGACTGCAGGTCACCATGGTTTAGGTACCACCAGGCAGGTGTTGACATGCTTGTGCACAGTCAAGGCTTCTCAGTAAGATATGTTTTAATAGTTTGTGGTAAGAATCAAATATAAATGTTTACTAACTTCACTTTGTAGAAGGTGATGGAGCAAGTTCATAGTTGATGAGAGTGGGATGAAGCCTAAGATGAAGATCTTACGGAATTTGGGCATGTGATAGTGGCCAAAGGTAACTGAGAAGAGTCAGAGATTTGGCGAAGACACTGATCGTGTGCCAGAGAAATGGGGGAATAGTGTCTCATAAAGAGAGAGACCCACTCCCTACAGCTGTAGCTGCCCTCTGTCCTTTCTTTCTGGTGCTAGTTTATGTGGCATGTATTGTGTCTTCTTTGTATAGGAGGCAGCAAGGGTACTGCACCTCCCAGGCGTTGTTCTGTGACCTGTAGTAGCTGTCTATGCCTTTGAAGTCTGTGTCTAAGTCCAACCCTGTGTGAGGGCAGTCATCTCACAGCTTCTACCAGTGCTTCTGTGTGTTCCTAGACATCATTCTCACACCATGTCCATTATAGCATTTAAAGTGTAGGAGCAGCACTTACTGTGTTTCAGCCCTCTGGTTTAAAAGCAGTTTGCATGAAAAGACTACACATTTTGCCAGTTTTTGTCAAACTACGTATTTACTGAGCTTATTTTTGACAATTAAACAACAGTATTCTCTCTGGGCATATATTATATAATCAATACTTAATTATCATTTTCTTTAAAATCTTCTGAATCTTGGTGGAGTAATTAATTTCTGCTACCTGAAAAGAAAGATCTGGTTTAGAAATTTTGTCAACAGTCTTTTCACCAGAAAATGCTGAGGCTTCATTCTTTTGTCATCTTCTTAAATACAGCAATTTCATGGATCCATTCTTTTGATTTTCAAGTGCATTTAAAGAAACTCAATGCTGTCTTTTACCTACTTGATCTTGAAAACTCGTATTAGCCATCCTATTTTTTCTCATATAATTTCTTCTCTAATATATATGGGGTTTTTTTGTATCAATTTCCTTATTGTGATTATATTGTAAGGGACTCCCAGTTATCTTAAATAACATTTTCTATTTAAGTGCCTTGGAGTACCTATTTCTTTATTATTGCCATTTTATTCAACAATTTCCATTCATTCTGAGATACTTTTATTGCTTTCTCATGGAGCATCTGTGACCCAAGTAAGAATTTTATAGATCTGAGAATCTTTCTAAACAGTTCATAGTTCCTTTATTACTATATTAGGTTAGGCTTTACAAGGTGAGAATCCTCACTTTATGGAAATACCCTGCTTCCATTCTAAAATCATTAAGCCTGATTTTTTTCCATTAACAAATAAAAGACTGCATAATTCTTAGTAGTGTAGAAGACCCTCTTCTGATGTGTGCTATGTAATTAGATAATCATAAAGGCACATTATTTGTTAATGTGTACATGTATTTTTTCAAGATGCCGAGATCAGGGAGTGTCTCTTGCTTTCTGGCAGTCTCGAATGTGTGAACACCTAACCTACCTCATGGGAATTTCAAGATTCTCTTATGGAATAGTATAGGACCCAAACATAACTGAAACAACCCATGGTTCTAATAGCGGTAGGCAAAAAGCTGGGTATCTCCCCTGTTATATATGTCTGTGCGCTGGTTACTTCTCTGCAGAAGAAAAGGAATTTTGATCTAACAGCTTTGATTTGTCTCCTCTCCCTTTTTGGGACTGCTGCAAATAAAAAGCAGAATAGAACACCTAAATCACAAATTTATAGTTAATCATAGAAAACAGTTTACTGTGGAATTTTCTATTTCCAATAATGCCACTGAGCTAGCATCTAACTTTGTGCAGCAGATGAAAGGACAAGGAAAATATCTTGCTGCCAACATGGAGTATTTCTTCAGCTGTGTCATATAGGTTGAAGGCACATATCTCTAATGTTTTCACTGGGGTCTGATATTACAGTAATGCTGTTAACAAGGTTTTAAAGCAAAGGTTTTTTCATATTCTTCATTTGCATATACTAATATACAAGAAAGAGCATGCAGTTAAAGCACTGTGGAGACACATTCAGGCTGGAAATGTATGGTGACAGAAGATCATCAAACAACATTTTAAGAAATGTCATTACAAAGGAATTAGGCTGGAGCAAAATGGAGAAGGTCACTGCGGGAGCAGGACTGTGATAATTTGGATACTTTTCCTAATTTGCAAGTGTTTGGGTTATTTTATTTAATAAATTCATAAAAATTAAACTAATCTGAAACAAGAGTCATATCAGAAATCATCAAAGTAATTATTTAAGCTGTTAAAAAGATGAACTTTGACAAGTCATTTCCACAAGTCACTATGACGCTGATTTCATAAATTGAAATCCCAAGCAAGATTCCAGTTTTCAGTGGACATTAAATGATAGGTAGAATTGAATGTAAAAAAATGCCAAGTGATGGTGAGATCTTGATACAATAGTGCATAGTTATAAGAAAATGTCACCTGGATGCTCAGTACAGACAGAGCTACGCAGAGGATTGAGAAGTGTGGAATAGCCTCTGTCCAAGGAACAGGCTGAGCTCGTTTCTGTCTGGAAGAGAGATGGATGAGAACAGGGAAGCATAAAAACTTCACTGGCTTAGAAAATGTGAATAGAAATGATCTCATAGTCTATTCCAATACAAGAGCTGAGCTTGAAGTGGAACTGGCACATACAAAAACCACACAACACATAGTGCAGATGGAGAACTTTTCTTCAGTGTCCTAAAAGTTTACATGGGACTAATACAGCAACTGATGGAAGAATAATCTTTCAAGAGGTTTTAAATACAAAGACATGACCTCATTTTCAAGCAATCTTTGAGGGTATATAATGAATATTCTAGAGTTGTTTCTATATGCTTGGCCTTTCTCAGATTCTTCCCTAGGTAGGGGTAGTATGGTAGGACTTGAGACATGTATGGGGCTACATAGATCTTTGTGAACAAGTACACCTGCTGTTACATGCATCAGCTGTGCAGAGAGGGACTACCTCTGTGATTTTTTAATTCTCTTTGCATCTAATTTTATGTCTATTCTTTATAACATTTTCATAGAATATAGAGAGGTGTTCTGACAAACTGCAGATAGTGCTTCTGAATAATGATGGAAGAATGTTTAGAAAGTAATTCTCAACACCAGATGTCCTGTATTCTTGTCTAAGTATGTCACAGCCTCACAATTTTATAGCCCTTGATAGTTGTGCTACAATGGGTAAACATATCTGATATGTCATAAAGAGGAAGAGGTCTTCAGTGCTTTCCCATTTTTGTTTCATTCACACAAAGCTCTGACACCTGAAAATGAACCAAAGAACTGAAATATAAGATTATAGAAACATTGAGACTGGAGGGGACCTCTGGATATTATCTAGTCCACTAGAGTATGTTGTTCAAGATCATGTCCATTATGTTTTGAGTATTTTCAAAGACGAACTTTCTAGAACTGCACTGGGAAATGTGTTCCAATGTTCAACCACCCTCGTTCATCATGAAAAAAGCTTTCTTCTTAAGTGTAAGTGACAATTCCGGCATATGAATTTGTGCCTTTTGTTCTTTCATTGAATACCACTGACAAAAGTCTGGCTTCAACATCTTTACTCCCTCCTGTTCTGTTCTGCACATGGATACAGTTCTCCAGAGCCGTCTTGTCTTAAGGTTTAGTCCCATCTCTCAGCCTCTCCTCATGTCACATGCTCCAATACCTTGATCATTTTAGAGGACCCTTCTTGGACTCAATCCAGGATGCCCATGTCATTCTTCCACTAGTGATCCCAGGCTTGCACACAGTATTCCAGATATGTTCTCACCAGGGTTGAGTAGAGAAGAATCACTTCTATCAACCTGCTGATGACACTCTTCCTAATGCAAGGGCACGTTACTGGCTCATGTGCCACTTGGTCTCTACCCTAATCCCATCCGTGTACATTCATTGTTTCTGTATTCCACTGGTTTCACCTGTCCTACCTTTCACCTCTTGTACCACTTTTTTTAGGGCTGAGTTGAGCCACGTTCTCATGATAGCAATCCACAGATCCCCTGGATCTGTGGTTTCCTGTGTTGCCTTTCCAGCATATACCACGGTAGTTAAGTCTCATAAGAACTCATATGAACCTGGACCTGCAAACAAGAACCTTTTTCCTGCTGTATGAACAGCCTCATTAATTTCTTCCTCATCAGGTTCTCAGTAAAAAACACTAGCCACAACATACGCCAATTTGTTCTGACATCTAATTTTAACCCATAAACTGTAGACTGGCTCGTCATCTATCCCTATTCAGAGCCCAAAGTATTCCCATTGCTATCTTGCAGAACAGGCAACTTAAGCTTTTTCCCTTTCCAGCCTGTTCCTTCCTATTTATCTGTTGCTGCGCTCCAGCCATGTGAGCCTTCCCACCACATTTCTGTGACCCCAATGAGAAGGCAGCTCTGTAACTGTGAACATATGTCTAATTTTGCTTAAATCCGGTCAACTGTGATCAAAAACTGGACTCATAAAGGAACAGGTACATGCAAAACATGTTGGGTTAATTAAAAAAATGGAATATCTCTGTTACTAAAGAAGTCTAAAAAAGCATGGTGTGCTTAATTTTGTAGAATTTGTGCCAAGACAATATATGATTAGTATCTCTAAAATTCATGGAATATTAGAGACCAGGAGAGGCGATGAAGTATTCAACCTGTATGTCAGTGGTGACACATGAGAAAAAGAGATAAAAATTGATCAAGAGTAACAGAAGCCGGAAGTGAGAAGATGTAAGGCACTTGATTAGATGAATACTTAAACTTGTCGTCTTTTAGAGGGATAAGGATTTAGCATTTGAAATTCAGAGTATAGTAAGTATGTGGATGAGATTATACGATGTGGAGACTGGTCCCATGTTTCGCTATTTATGGACTGGGCCCCAGATTTTTACAAATATCTTGTGAAAACCCCTTGTGTTTCTGTTTATTTTCCACTTAAAGGCTGGCGAGCTTCATCTGGATTTTGTGATATTTTTTCAGCCGCAAATGGCTAACACAAGAGAGAGAATACCACAGCTATCACTGCATCTCCTTTAAAATGGTTCATTTGCCTCAGGCTTTAGGATTTAGCTGTAATGAAGATGAAAGATTGATGGCTGACTGCTGACCTACTTTGAGGAAATGAAAGAGCAGGTGGCATGCTGCTGACTAGGAAAGTAAAAGGCTGTGCTAAATGCAGAGAAATAAAAGCATGGCTAAATAAAGTCTCTTAGATCACAGCTACTTTTCAGTAGCCCGACATGGAATAATACACATCTGGGAACCTCAAAACCTCTTTTATGTATATGTGTATGTGTGTGTAAATATATTTAACCCATTTGAAATAGTTACTTTCATTTTGCGTAAGAAGACTCTGCGAATTACTGTTCGGGCTTTGAACCTATCAAACTGTCACAGTGTATTGTAGTAACTAACAGGAAAAGTTAGACAAGGCAAATTTCAAAAAAATATATGGTTTAAAATATGACAGACTTGTGACAGTGCTTGCAACAAGCTGTTCCCCAAGTTTTTTTTTTAACCTTTGGCAAAAAAGAGGCATGTACATCTAAATTCAGAAGTAAAGCATTTCCAACTGTGTGACACAAGTGTTTAATAGTTATTGACAACCAGTCCTTCAGCAAAGAACTGCCACCTTTTGGTTTGAAGCAGTATACTCTAGTTTGTGTCAGGAACTTCATACATGAACCATGACAAGGGGCTAAAGGAAACCATTTTCCATTTCTTGTTAGAAGACTTGTGTTAACAGCAAACTAGTAAGTACATTGGCAAATGAACCGAATGTTGACCATCAAATATGGCTGCAACTTCTTATGACTGTCAAGTTTATAGAAAATGGTATCATTTTTAAGCTAATTGCTTTCATTACAAAGCAATTATCTTCCGTGTTTTGGAGCAGGTAGAGAAGAAAAGACCCATATTGCCTACCTTGAGATCTAATGGGAAATGGACTGAGCTGCAAGCCAAGAGACTGAGTTGTAAGTGAATATCCTCCCCTTAAATCTTTCATTTCCGCACTTCCAACAGCCCTCCTTGTTAGCTACAGTATCATGCTGACATCCTGGAGTGAGAGGAAGTTCTACAATTTAAGTATGTCCCTCCATATTCAGCTTCAGATGGCAACAGTACCCTTGTATGTCATCTAAGACACATAATTCTCATTCATTTGGAGAAGAGTCAAGGGTGTGTGCCATTTTAAAATCAAGTCTGGCTCTGACATTCCCTTCAGTAAGTTATTGTATAGGTTCAAGACTATGATAAAAGGCGACTTTGTAGATTTTTAGATTCTTGTTCTCTTTTACACGGAGAGCTTTTATTTTAGTCTTTGGGTGCTATTCAGACATGGGAGATACCCAGCTATTGGGCTGTCCAGTCTGTAACTATTTCCAAGGCCTTTCTATTTTTAAGGCTGGGAATAAAATCTGATTTTAGCATCTGACATGCAGCCCATATTGTCACATAGGTTAGTAACTCATTAGTCATTTTTGTACTATCTTGCTTTATTTTCTGCCTTTGAAAGGGGAGACAGATAGAAGAAGTGGCCACTTATTAATTTGGTGTTATTCAAAGCCTGACAGAGGGATAAAGGGGAAAAAACACATATGCGTGTATCAGCGAATGTGCCAAGTGTAGAAAAGAAGAAAATTTACATTTGTTTTTAATATTTGTGGTGAGTACAAGAGAGTTGCAGGAAATTCTGCATTTCTATCCTAACAGTAGAAGGTATTATGGTTGTGTATCTTATAAAGGACAAAATTTAATTTCATAATGTTTTTCTTCAAAAGAAGTTTGTTTTCCAAGTTCTTGTATTAATAATTATGGGTGTGGTTGCATTAGGGTAAAGGAAATTTGCTATCAAGATTTCCTGTTCTCTGCTTTTGATGTACCTCACCAGGTCTCAGGTAGCTGTGCATACAAAGCTATTATATATGATAAATACTTTTTTGGTTGCAGTTGTACATCCCCTGTCATAGACTCTCCATCATACATATATAGGAAAGATAAAGCCCTGACAGAATGGGGTGTCAAGGACAGCCAGAAAAGCTTCTATAGGTATGGCAGTGATAAAAGGAAGATGAGGGAAAATGCAGGCTCTCTCCAGAATGTAATGGGAAACCTGGTGACCCAGGATATGGAGAAGGCTGAGCTACTTACATTTTTTTTCTTCAGCCTTCACCAGCAAGGGCTCTGGTCACACTGCCCTGGTCACGGAAGGCAAAGGGACTGGGAGAATGGAGGGCCTGGGAGACTGTAGGAGAAGATCAGATTTGAGAACATCTGAGGAACCTGAAGCTGCACAAGTTCATGGGACCTCATGGGATGTATCCAGGGGTTGTAAGAGAGCTGGCGTGTGAAATGGCTAAGCCAGTCTCCATCATATTTGAGAAGTCGTGGCAGTCCAGTGAAGTTCCCACTGACTGGAAAATGAGAAACACAACCCCAATTTTTATAGTGGGAAAATAGAAAGACCCTGGGACATACAGGCCGGTCACTCTGACCTCTGTGCCTCGCAGGATTATGAATCAGATCCTCCTGGAAACTGTGCTCAGGCACATGGAAAGTATGGAGGTGACTGGTGACAGCCAACAGGGAAGGTTTCCCTGCCCATGTCAGGGGGTTGGACCTAGATGGTCTCTGAGGTCCCTACCAACCCAAAACAGTCTGTGATTCTATGATGCTATGATTCTATGATTCCACTCACTGAGAATACAGCCTTATTGAAACTCTACATAAAAGCTGTAGAAAGAACAAAAAGCTGCCTATATACGCTAGGGACATGGAAAAACAAGCCCTCTTCTATTGATCTCACTTGACCAAAACCATGAGAAACAGGTGGAAGTGTAAGGTTGACCTAAGGAAAAAAGACGAGAATAGCAGAAGACTATACTATAGTCCCAGAAGCCAGAAAAGAAAACAAGTCAACAATATGTGGCTGCCATGACTGTACCTGGACATAGTTAAGAGACATCTATAAAAGAAAATACCAAAATTCTTATTGTCTTAGACACAGACTGCAAAGTAGGAAGTTAATAGATTCTTATTAAAAGGTTGCTGAAGTCTAGCCATTAAAATTGTGTATTTTGAAGTGTGTTTTAGAAGTTAGGGCTATGTTAGTGCAGTTAGTAAACATCAATTAAAAAGAAGACCTAAGAGATCTATTCAGCAAATTGCATGGTGAAGTGATGTCAGTATTATCCTGCTGTGTTAGAAAAACCCTATACCTGTGTGAAATGGGTACTATTTCCATTGTGTATAAAATTACAGTCCATGGAAATTTACTTCCATTAGGTACTGAAAGATTTAAGATGTCTCTTTATCCCTAGATGCAATTTATATAGGAAGTTGAGAAGGTTGAAGTAAAGGTGTATACTGAAGTGGATATATTATGTGACATCTCTAAAATTATTTTGACATGGCTTATCACCATTTAATTCACATCAGAACTCTTGCTGGTGTACAGTTATTAGTGGAAAAAATCTTCTAATTCTGTGATTTTTTTTCCCACCCTGAAATATTTTTAACTCTTTTTTTAATCAAGCCAGTGATGTTTATTGTCTAGGGAAACCATGAATTTCCAAGCTAGCTAGTTACCTGTCACAAGGACATAGTCTAGGTGAAATAAGTTGAAAGATTGGAGTCTTGTCTGTTAGACATTTGAATACTTGGATTAGGGTCTATTGCTGGTTTGTGTACAAAGGGATCAAATACAACTCATGGAAATCAAGTGAAAATTTAGTTTGGTTTGGGTTTCTGTTTTTTATCGATATTGTCAACTGAATTATTCATCATAAACAATTTGTGGGATTTATGATAGGAGTGGCCTGTAAAAAAGCATTCAGTAGTGATTTAATCCTCTTTTTGCCCAAATTTTTGGTCACTACCCTCCTCTTTCTTTTTTCCATGTTTGCCTAAGTCTTTCAATGAACGGAACTGCATCTTCTTCTCTTTGATGTATGTCCCTTTTGATTAGGAGATCATCAATTATTTAGATTGTTCCAAACCTTGCAGCCTAATACTTTGAACATAAGACTGTAAGTAGAGCATTTTGAAGATCAGTGTTTAAAAATAGGTCATGTTTTTCAAAAGACCAGCCAATTCAGTGCTTGAAAATCTGGAAAATCTCCTGATAAACATTCAGTATTTGTTAACCTAATATGGACTTGTTTTTAAAACATTAGCCATATTATTTTCTCTACTTAGAAAATTTACCTAGCTTATGCATAACATTTAATGCCAGTTGTATTATTAACAGAATCTATTAAGAAACAAGAACAATGATATTTAAGTGGTTTTTCTGGAGGAAAAGAAGGTATTTTCCTAACTTCCCTTTATCATTTATTTCATCTAGTTTGAGAACCTTGTAAAATTATCGGTGTTTTTCTGCTATGGTAATACTTTGGTGCATGTTCTTTATTATTATTAATAGTAATAATAATATTTTGCATTTCTGAAGCACTTTTCATCTGCCGACCTCAGTTCTTTTTGCAAACAGCTAATTAGACTTCAAAACACAGTAAGTGGTGTTATACCCACTTTTCTGCAGGGCAGTACTGGAGGGCAAACCATGCTGCCTCTCAGTAGGCAGTCCAGGATGCTTGAAAGGATGAGTAGGAACCCCCATGAATATGCATTGTGAATTAATATGCCATGAGGGAACTTTTCTTACTTATTCCAACTAATTAGCTCATGGCCTGATAAATGAAAAGGACAGAAATTTCCGACTGTTCCCTGCAACTGCATGCTTAAAAGTTTTCATCTCATCTTGTCGTGTGGTAGTGACAGGCATGGCAACAGCAAAGCTTTTCACAGTGGCTTCATGTGCCAGTGAGAGGTTCAAACAAAACTTACGTACTATTTTTTGATTAAATGGTATTTTCCATCTGAACCCATTTAAAATGGTGACAATTCATTTTCTTCCAATTTTGGTTTTGTTTTTCAAATGAGTGCTGGCCAAGTACTTTCAAGAAGGTAGCTCCTGATACTTGGTTAATTTTGGTGGCTCTCGAAGTACTGTGGTGTTTTAAAGACTGGCTGTGGCATACAGATATCTTAGCAATTTTCCCTCCACAGGAATCCTGATACAAAAATAGTTACTTCATCAAACCACACATTCAGTTTAACATCCTCCTTTTTAGTGATCACATCTATGATTAAATGACTAGCCTGGTAAATGGGAGGAGAGCAGTGGATATTGTCTACCTTGACTTTAGTAAAGCTTTTTGACACAATCTCCCTTAAGATCCTCAGAGAGAAGTTTTTCATATAGGGGCTGGATGAGCAGACAGTGAGCTTAATTGAAAACTGGCTGAATGGCTGGGCCCAGAGTGTGGCAGTCAGCGACACAAAGTCCAGTTAGAGGCCAGTAGCTAGTCAATGCTCTGTCCAGTCCTGTTCAATATCTTTATAATGATCCAAATGATGGGGCACAGTGTATCCTTAGCAAGGTCACTGATGACACAAAATGGGGAGGGGTGGCTGATATATCAGAGCATCGTGCTGCCATCCAGGGGGACCTTGACAAGCTGGAGAAATGCACTGACAGGAACCTCATGCAGATCAACAAAAGGAAGTGCGAAGCCCTGCACCCAGGGATGAACAGTCCCAGGCACCAGTACATGCTGGGGGCCGACTGACAGAATGGCAGATTGGCAAGAAAGGTTCTGGGGGTCCTGGTGGGCACCGCATTGGACCAGAACTACCAAAGTGTCTTTGCAGATAAGAAGGCTAGCGGTGTCCTGGGCTGCATTAGGCAAAGCATTACCAGCAGGTCAAGGGAGGTGATCCTTCCCCTCTACTTAGCAGCTGGGTCCAGTTCTGGGCACCCCAGGACACGAGAGACAATGACACACTGGAGACAGTCCAGTGAAGGGCCACTAAGATGTAGAAGGGACAGGAGCATCTCTCCTATGACAGAAGGCTGAGAGAGTGATGACCAAGCTGGGACCGTCTTATGTATCTATATAAATATATGAAGGGAGGGGGCAAAGAGAACTTCTCGGTGGTGCCCAGTGACAGGACCAGCAGCAGTGGGCACAAACTGAAACACCCCAGGTTCCTTCTGAACATCAGGAAATGCTTTTTCACTGTGAGGCTGACTGAGCACTTTCACAGGTTTCCCAGAGTGGTGTATGAGTCTCCCTTCTTGGAGATACTGAAAAAAGACCTGGACATAGTCCTGGGCAACTGGGTCTAGGTGGACCTCCTTGAGCAAGGGGGTTGGACCAAATGACCTCCAGAGATCCCTTCCTACCTCAGACATTCTGTGATTCTTTGATTCAGTGAAATAAAAAGGTGAATTTCCTAAGATTCTAGCTCAGGGCTGCTTGGGATTTCCTCTCTGCTACTAATTTTACCTTGGTTGCCATGGAACCAAAGCAGAGAAGCAGAAGAAAATGAAGTAATGAAGCCTACAAGTAGTTTCTCAAGGGAACAAGGAACTGAATAAGGTAAATTGATAATAAATAAAACAAAAACTATTGCTCACTTCATTGAATGCTTCAGAAAATAACAGAAGTATGTCTTTGAATGCAGAACTGTCTATATTGGTATTTTGCATCTTTTTTTAATGTCTGTAATTTCTCCCTATTATCTTGAGAGTTATTACTAGTATCATCACAGAAAGACACGGTTCAGTGTTTTCTGAGATCTGTTGTGTGCACAGGTGATATTAGAAGACCAGTGAAAATATCAACCACTTAAGTCTTATTTTAAGAGCAGATTGAGGTTTAGATGGCTGTCCCACAGACAGGGAATTTCACTGTAAGTTTCAGCTTATGTTTTAAAAAGGAAGTATTTACTCTTCGTAAATATTTTTCCTGGAGTCTGGGTAGAAGACCATTGGGAGATAAAATGCATTATTAACATGGCCAAGTGCAAGCTGTGAAGCTTATTGTATCCACTGCTTAGTATTTGAAAGAGAAAAGAGTAGGGTGAATCTACTGGTAGAAATTTGTCTTTAACACCCAGAGTACAGAATGACATTTTGTCATCTGCATCTCCTGAAGCAGCTCCTCATAGCATATGTTGTAGGTTTCTGGTCTCTTTCTTGTTTCCTTTCCACTTACACTGCTGACTCAGGCCCTGACTCTGCAAGCTCTTCTGCACAGCCATCAGCACGTGCTCAGTGGCTGAACTGTGGCTTTTCTGAATACATGCACTCTTCCCTTTACCACCAGATTCTGAGTTAAGATACTGAAGATTATTTGAGGAAAGGTGATGCCTTCTTTCTTTTCCTGTTTTCCTTTTCCCCTTTTCCTTTTTCCTTCTCCTTTTTCTTTCTTCATTATTTGTAGTGCTCCTCTTCATAGAAAATAAATATTCACTTGAGACAGTGCAGGTGAAAGAGTACTGTTTTAGGGCTCCATGGGTGAAATACAGTTACAGAAGGCAAAAACGTGAAGGTGGCATGTTGTAAAGGCAGTAATTACTGAGAGAATTCCAACAAGAGGCTGTTTATCAAAAATTGGAATGTGTTATAAGGAAAAGCATTAAGAAACTGTCAAGCAGTCTGAGGTATTTTGTATTCTTCTTTTTCTTTTTTTTTTTTCCTAATTCCTAATAAGCAGAAAATCTCAAGAACTCAGAAACCACTAAGAACCACAGTAACTGGAAATTACACGGATCATCAAATACAGATTATAGACTCTGTGAAAACCAGTCTTCTGCTGATTTGTTATGGACCTACATGAAATCTGGGTGAAAATAATTCACTTCATAACACTAGAAAGAGTGGATTATCCCCAGAGAATGTCTTCAAGGTCTTCAAGCTGCAGAATAGCTGTAGCCCCTTATGTGACCTATTTTCTGTGTTTTGGCTGGTACAGCAGAACAGCTGCAGACCCTCTGATTGATCTCATTCTGTGTTAGTTTTGCAGAGTAAAACTGTTTGGTGCATAGGCATCACCATTTATCAGGCTATCCACAGGCTGCAGTATTTGCCCCAGGGGTAATTCTGATAGAATAAGGGTTATAGCAGCAAGTGATATCACCTGCTGAAAGAATGAGCTGTCAGCAACAGAAATGATCAGAGAGTTTTGTTTAGGCAAACTACAAATCCGTCTTTTTATTTTCTTGCTTGTCATTTTAATGTAACAGATGTCTGTTATCAGGACTTCTTCCCAATATCCAGCAATATTGGAAACACAAAAACACAATTCTGTGTATTTTGACTTACTACAGTTCTGAAAAGCACTTGGCACATATTCATATTTTGGCAAGAAAAAGTTGTTTGGGGTTGGGTTTTTTTTCCATTCCATTTATCATGGTAATACCTGTGGCTCTTCTGGCTGGAGCACTAAGATCATTAACACATAAACTGATGCTAACTTGAAGTAGTTACCAGGTATTAACTAGCCATAAAAACACTGGGTGTTTGGAGGGCATGACTTCTACTTCAAAATGCATCTGGTCACAGGTCTTTCTCCTGAGTTGCTACCTGTAATGTAGAACAAGTAATGACATGCAGAGGAGGGGCTTAGCCTGGTCAATGCTATTTCCAGAAGTCCCCAGGCTGTGTGCTGGAGCCCTTCTGAGGACAAAATAGATTGCTGTCCTGAGAAAATGTGTTTTGAAGTGACTTGTAGACAACTCTTATCATTTTACACATTATTAATACACTACAGATTTTAATTTTTCACTGGGTGTTTTTATTATAAGAAGTCCAGCTTGCTTGTGCTCTTCCCACTCTCTTTGTTGATTCACCAGTTCAGCCATTAATTATGCACCCTGGCAACTTCCAGATCAGATATCTCCTGTGACGTCTTTTTTCTCCCTTTTTCACCTGTTCTACTTCTACACACCTTCTCCCCAGACTTGTTACACAGATAGAAAGGGGACAAGAGGAAGGAGCAAAGAGGTGGGATCCACTTTTCAGATGGAGAACATGGGGAGAAGCAGCCCTACTATCAGTTATCAAAAGTTTGACTCCATCACTGTTGCTGAGAGATAATCTGCTCCTGAGTTAGGCACTCTGCAGTTGTGGACTTTGGTGACCCAACGTAATGAGTCTCATCTAATTTTACCAGAAAAAGGATCTTTTGGTTGATTTTTTTATTTGACCTTGAAGGAGGATGGAATCTGAGACTTTCTTGCCTGAAATAAGGGGTCTTCAGTGGGGAAAAAAACCCAGAATCAACCACAACACAACAAACCCCATGCTTTTAATCCAAAGGAACTATGGACCAGAGCAGGAGTTAGTGTCCAAGCCCTTCTTTGTTTTATAATACTTGTAGTGTGCATTCCATCTCAACAACCATGTGCTCCTTTTATGTTGCAAATATCTGACAAAATTGTACCAGACATGTCTTCTATTTCTTGTTTCCCTCCTAGTACTTCTATTCCAAAACAACACAACCACCAGAGCAGCAGAGGTGTGTTCATTCATGACATCTGCACTGTCTTTCCAACTAAACCCACGTAAAAAAGACATAAACCTAGAATATGCTCTAAGTTATTTTATTGTTTATTTGGGCAGGATTATTTTCCCTCAGTCATGTCACCCATCCTATTTATCTTGAAACAGCGAGATCCTGCAAATTCTCTTCTTTTTGCTTTACACAGTTGCATGTCTAATAGAAATATAAACTCGGGTTATCACTCTGAGTCAATTCCTGTTGAAACCGATGAAATAATATTACAGAAATTAGTGGCTTTGGAGTGGTTTTTCATTCCCTGGTTTCCTCTACTCACTCTCTTTCGCTCTCCCTCTGCATATTTTGCATTTTCTCTTTTAGTTCTTTCGGCTGCCTCCTTTCTCGATTACTCCGTTCCTCTTTATTCATTCAGTTTTAACTTAACTTTTAAGCTACTACTCTCATCTCAGCTTTAGCTATTGAAAGCTTCCATTTACTCACCAGTGTGCCCAGGTGGCCAAGAAGGCCAGTGCATCCTGGCTTGTATCAAAAATAGCGTGGCCAGTAGGTCTAGGGAGATGATTGTGCCCCTGTACTTGGCATTGGTGAGACTGCACCCCGAGTACTCTGTCCACTTCTGGGCTCCTCACCATAAGAAGGACATCGAGGTCCTTGAAAGAGTCCAGAGAAGGGAAACCAGGCTGGTGAAGGGGCTAGAAGGCATATGAGGAGCGGCTGAGGGAGCTGGGGATGTTGAGCCTTGAGAAGAAGAGGCTGAGGGGGGACCTTATCACCGCCCACAATTACCTGAAGGGAGGTTGTAGAGAGGTGAGCAATGGTCTCTTCAGCCAGGTGACAGGAGATAGGACAAGGGGAAATGGCACAAAGCTGCACCAGGACAGGTTCAGATTAGATGTTAGGAAAGAGCTGTCAGGGCCTGGAACAGGCTGCCCAGGGAGGTGGTTGAGTCACCATCCCTGGATGTGTTTAAAAACGGGTAGATGAGGTACTTAGGGATATGGTTTAGCATAGGACAGGACGGTTGGACTCCATGTTCTTAAAGGTCTTTTCCAACCTAGTCATTCTGTGATTCTTTCCCCTTCTGAGGACATACCTGTGCCTGCTTAACTAGATACTTCCTTTTTTGCTACCTTACCTCTGTATCCGGTGAGGCTTGCGCTGGTTTTAACCACCTGAATGTTCCCTGATGTGGTTCTACAAAATGTTAGGGTCACTGCTACTGGTTTCCATTGGTGCTACAGTTTTGAATTTGACCATATTGCTTCAAAACAAGCTGAAAAGCAAACCCCCTATTTTCTCCCTGGAACATCTGAATCAAATACAGATCAGATCTTTATCAGCCTCTGAAATTATTTTTCCCCACGTTTTTTCTCCTAGGAGCCTGCCTTTCGTCTATGTGTAGTTAACAATGAGACATGCAGATGTGTACCTACAACTGAGAAGACACTGTCTTCTTCCCAAAGTTCCAGAATCTTAAGTACAAAACAGAAATAAAAGCTAAAGGAAGGAATTAATCTTTAGATAGTTAACAATACACATTCTTAACAGAGCTCTATCAGAAATGTTCATACAAGTGAAAAATGTTCATTTGGAGAGAATTATGATTGATCATTCCTACCATTGTTACGTTGTCAAAAGAGTCATATTGGAGATGGAGCAGTCTACGTCCTTGTTTTCCCAAACTGCTCACTAGACTGGCTCATTCTGATTTGAGCACTAGTATTATCCTTCTGTAAGGCACTTTGCTTGAAAGCTTTTCCACCCATTGACAGTTGTCTGACCCAATCTTCACTTCCACTTAAACTTTTGTACAGGCTTAACACTTTCCCTGGGCCTTTGATTCATGTGTCAGCCTTCAAATATGTCTTCTTGTGCTGAAAAAAATATACAGAATCCTTCAGCTCCTTCAGACTGAGAACCCCAAAATAAACAGCAGAAAGAAGCGTTTCATATGACAGCCTGTCTCCTACAGAAAACAGCTGTGAAGTGCATAGACAGATGGCTGCTGCAGGCGAAGCATATTCTCAATGTGCAATAAATCAGATTTTTTTCATAAATATTCTTGTCATTTTTTTTCTAAATTGCTGTTATATAAAGATTATTATTAACATTGAACAATGGACTATCGATTTCATCCTCACTGCTGAATGGGAGAACATCATAATTCACTTGAAACTCTTCACTGGCAAGGCTCTCCTGAGTGGCAGTGAAGACTGTTTTGTGCTCCAAGAAGTATCTTAGTTTTGGAAGTGACACCCAGATTGTAAATTGTAGACAACCACCTTTGACAGTTTTAGCTGCCTTCTTTCCATTAACATGCTTATTGTTGGAGTCCAAACAGCTGACACTTAAGGAAAAGCCTATTTATCCTTTCCTGAAATATGGAATTTCCACTGCTCACTGTTATCAGCTTATCCCAACAATAGTGAGATTTTTAAACCAATGATATTTTAAGGAAGGATACTATGTGTTGCTTATCTTTTCCCCTTTACTTAAGTCTCCTCTCTCACTGCTGCGTATTTTCCATCCGCCACTGACAGCATCGTTAGCGCATACACTCTAGTGTGAAAATCTGCACAACTGCAACTAATAATTTAATAGTTGAGTTGAGAAACACAGAAAATTTGCCTAAATAAAGTGTATATTATGCAAAACTGAACTACATAGCTGACTATGCTCTGTAATTATGAATGCAAGAAAACCTACATTTTTATTTTCCCAGAGAGCTTTTCCGTTTGGTCTCCGAAACTTCGGTAGAATTGTTTTATCCCACACTGCATGCTCAGAAAGTAGGACTCAGTGGATTGTTTTCCCTTCTTCTTTTCCTGCTCTTAATAGTCCCCTTGGCAGACAAAGAGCCATGTCTGCTTCACTAGCCTGAGGGAACTGTCAGACCTGACAGACTGCTGAGCCTCTTCCCTTTACCAATCCAGGCCAGGTCATAGATTGGGGAAAAAAATCCCAACAAACAAAACAAACCAACAAACAAAAACCATTTGGGAAAACTTGACACTGAGGCTTCATCCTGATATAGAGGAATCAGGAATCAGGTCTGAGTGAAAAGCCAGGAAGAAATGGGTCAGAGAAAATAGTATAAAACAGAAATACTGTTATGAAGGTAAACATAGTTAATGACCATGGCCAAGCAAGGTCAGTGCCGTTCAGTGGCCTGAGATGAAAAACCACTCATCAAAGACAGTCACAGTTGATGATGTAGGAGTCTTACCTGTGAGGGAAAGGATCTATCACCTACTCTTCCAAATTAATTGGATTTGTTAATAGTGCTCTCTTCTATTCTTGTGGGGTATTCACTTTGTGTCTTCTGCCTTCACGTCATTGTGGCATGAACTAATTAATCATCAAGCATCCACCTGATCGCAGTAATTAAGATTTCAGCCGTGCTTGGATTTAGGTTTTAAGTCATGACCTTTCAACTCAGCACAAGCTATAACACTCATGGGAAAGTTTGCTATGATATTCAAGCAATTGTAGGAATCCAAATCACACCCGTAATCTTTCACAGAGATAAAATCCTATACTTTAATTACTATTCTTTAATTACTACTTTGCAACTTTATCAATCTTTTATCGTCCAGGGCTTTTTATTGTACATAAGATGTATGTAGTAGCATTGTATGCATGCACTAAAAAAGACTCTGCCAAACATCATCATTCCTTTGGAGTTTTTTTATTTCTATTTTATTGATAATATTCTGGAATATTATGAGAAGGACAGCATGGTCCCAGTTGTTGGTGCACATCTGCATGCCTCATTGCACAAGGAGAGAGGCAGTCAGGAGCACTCAAGTGAAAGCTAGGAAGAATATAGATGAAGAAGAGCAGCAATGGTGCTGGTTGGTTATGGTAACTGGCAAAGGTGAATGAGTAAGTTCTACAACTCGCAAATTCTTGCTTTTAGTAAAATGCATATGTATCAGTATATGATTCTGGTTTTTTGATATGCTTAACTCTTAGAATCGTATAATCACAGACAGGTTTGTATTGGAAGGGACCTCAAAGACCATCTAGTTCCAACCCCTGCCATGGACAGAGACACCCTCCCCTAGACCAGGTTGCCCAGAGCCCCATCCAACCTGGCCTTGAACACTGCCAGGGAGGGGGCAGCCACAGCTTCTCTGGGCAGCCTGTGCCAGGGCCTCACCACCTCACAGGGAAGAATTCCTTCCCTACACATAATCTGGATCTTTGTACTTTCAGTTTAAACCCATGACCTCTTGTCCTATTGCTATGTGCTCTTCTAAACAGTCCCTCTCCGCCTTTCCTGTAGGCCCCTTCAGGTACTGGAAGGCTGCTATAAGGTCTCCCTCGACCCTTCTCTTCTCTAGGCTGAGCAAGCTCAACTCTCACAGCCTGCCTTCATAGGAGAGGTGCTCCAGCCCTCTGTAGGGCTATCTTTCTGGCCCTCCTCTGGACTCACGTACTGGGGACACAGAGCTGGATGCAGCACTCCAGGTGGGGTCTCAAGATAGTTGAGTAGAGGGGCCGACTCACCTCCCTTGAACTGCTGGTC
>VZTU01013264.1:0-22234 GCA_013400835.1 Zapornia atra
TCCAGCCCCTATGATTCTGTGAGGCTGGGATTCTGTAGCCATATGGATTAGGATGCTGTAAGAAACTCTGAACAAATTATAAGCAAGCTTTACTTTTCCTGTCCCGAGGCAAAGTGGGAGTGAGGAGTTGACCTTACTTCCTCTTCTCTCCAGGTCTCCAGCTGCAGGGAATGTAATTGGATGTTCTTGAAGCCTGTGTTAGGGTGCAGAGCATGTTTGCCTCTGGCTAGCAGGTACCTGATAAGGTTTTTGGTTTGGTTTTGGTTTGGGTTTTTTTTAGATACCTCTCTTTTCAGGAGGAGGTAATAGTTTCTTCCCTTGTACTTGCTCAGAAACGTGTCCTTCGTTGCCACCTTTCCTTTTTCCTTCAAGGTCGTTCACTCCATTAGCAGATGTAACGTTCACCTCTGGTGTTCATGGCTTCATTCAAGGAGGAACACAGTGATTTTCCTCTGCTTCCAGGTTCTGAATTCCATAACCTCCCCAAGAGGAAAACAGCTGAAGAATTCGCAAAGCTCATGGAAGCTGTTTGAGCCATACTGTGTTAGGCTGGGTTTCACTCACACTTGAAAAGGCTTTTTTCTTTGTGTGGATTTAGAGGCTTATTTGTTTTTTCTTTAAAATGTGGAATTTTCTTAGGAGCTGATCCCATTTATTTTGTCTTCAGTTGATGTTTCTCACTGCTCATGTGTATTGAACCTGCTTTGGCAGGGGGGTTGGACCTGATGATCTCTTGAGGTCCCTTCCACTCCCTATGGTTCTGTGATTCTGTATTGGGAGTTAATTATTGTTCTGCCCCTCCCCCCCCCCCCCCCAGATCTGTTAATCAGGGTGGGGCACACATAATAATACTTTGTAATCGCACTAAACATCCAGAAATTTCAGAACTTTTGGGGAAAAGTTGGTGCTGTTCCCTCTGAGTAATAATCTGGATAAAGATGCCCCAGAATCTGTGGTCTGGGCATGTTATCTATAATTAGGCAGTCCTTTAATGAGATGCTCACATTCTTGATGGAATTAAAACCCGGTGATGTTTTGACTGGAACTGTTTGAGGGAAGCTTGGAATGTACTTTAAAAAAATGTTGCCTACTGGGTGTGGAAGTCCAAGTTTTGAGGAGAAAAAAACCCCCTTTCAGTATAAACATAACCACAGTGTAATGATTCAGGCCCAGCTTGGCATGGGGGGAATTGAGAAATGGACCACACTGCTTCGTTTTTATTCACAGAGTCACAGAATCACAGGGGTTGGAAGGGACCTCCAACCCCCCTGCCTAAGCAGGGTCCCTAGGACAGGGCACACAGGTCGGTGTCCAGATGGGGCTGGAATCTCTCCAGAGAAGGAGACTCCACACCCCCTGGGCAGCCTGTCCCAGGGCTCCCTCACTGAGAAGAACTTCTTCCCCAGATTGGGGTGGAACTTCCTGTGCTCCAACTTGAGCCCATCGCCCCTTGTCCTGTCCCCACAGACACTGAGAAGAGGCTGGCCATGTCCCCCTGTGTCCCACCCTTCAGCTATTGATACCCATTGATCAGATCCCCTCTCAGGCTTCTTTTCTCCAGGCTGAACAGCCCCAGCTCACTCAGCCTTTCCTCAAAGGGGAGATGCTCGTGGCCTTTCATCATCTCTGTGTCCCTCCTCTGGGCTCTCTCCAGGAGACCCCTATCTTTTTTATACCAGGAAGCCCAGAACTAGATATAATTTTGGATTCTTTTTTGGTTTTGATCCCTGACATGTAAAAAGTAGTGGAGTGCCTGTTTCCATGTTTCTAAGTAGCTTTGCAGTGGTTTGGATGGCTGATGAAGGTTTGGTTTTGATGATGCTTTGTGTTTTGGCTTTTTTTGTAGTGGCAGTGACAGTGTTCAAACAGCAGTCAATTTCTCACATCAGAATGAACTGGGATGTTCCACCCTCCTCCCCCCATTTAGCACTGTGGCTTGCATTTGAATGAGCTTTTATTTATAAAAGCAATTCAGCATCGATGGGTAAAGGGAAGGGGACCAATGTCTGCCTGGACTTTCACAGAGCATTAGGAGTCGGAAGGGACCTCAAAAGATCATCTAGTCCAACCCCCCTGGCAGATCAGGATCACCCAGACTAAATCCCACAGGAACACAGCCAGGTGGGTTTGAATGTCTCCAGAGAAAGAGACTCCCCAAGCTCTCTGGGCAGCCTAGCCCAGGGCTCTGTCACACTCCCAGGGACAAAGTTCCTACTGACCTTCCCATGGAGCTTCCTCTGCTCCAGCTGCACCCGCTGCCCCTTGTCCTGTGGCTGCCACCCCTGAGCAGAGCCTGGTTCCTTCCTCCTGGCCCAGCTCCCTCAGCCTCTCCTCAGAAGGAGTATGCGTTTGCCAGGGAAGACAGTGAAAAGAGGATTCTGTTTGTGAGTACCACAGGTGTGGTGTCTGCCTAAGGTTGTGTTTTCAGCATTGACTCAGTGCCCCTTTTTAAGAATGAATTCTTCAGCTTGCAAAAGGAGCTGTGGGGTTGCCTTTTCTTTCTGACTTTATCCAAGTGTGGCCTTGCCTGGAGCTATTGTTTTTCACCCCAGTGTTGCTTGGCAGAGCTCTGGAAAACCAGAGGTTGCGATGCCGTCCTGTGAAGGGCATGGAGAGATGGGATGAGGGGGGATGGTTTTAAACTAGAAAAGCTGAGGTTTAGTTTGGGTATTAGGAAATGGTTCTTCACTCTGAGGGTGGTGAATCACTGGCACAAGGTGCCCAGAGAGGTGGTGGAGGCCCCATCCCTGGAGACATTCAAGGTCAGGCTTGATGCAGCTCTAAGCAATGGGATCTAGTGAAGATGTCTCTGCTCACTGCAGGGTGGGACTAGCTGACCTCCAAAGGTCCCTTTCCACTTCACACAGTCTGTGAGTCAACGTTGCTTTGTTACAGATTTTTATGGTGGCAGTTGGAAGGTGCAGCTGCAAATGGACCAAGTTTGGTGTGTGCGCTGGAATATTCTGTACAGGATCATTTTAAAGCAACAAAATGCTCTCTCTTTGATCCACTTGATCATTCCTGATTCCCTCAGGAAAGAGCTTTCCCTTTGAGGCTCTTGAGTGTTTATAACCCTCACCCTTCCAAACCCCTATGTGTAAGAGGAATCGAAGATGTGCAGGACGTACCACAACTGTCAGGATAAGCTGCACTGGACAGAGGAAGAACATTCTTATCATTCCAGACACAATTAGCATAACCTGCCTTAATTTCCTACGGTGTTTCTTTGGATCTGTTTCATCATGTTTGGTGGGATAAGGATTCATTTTGCAGCTTTTGCATCCTTTGCCAGTACTGCTTTCAGCATCTTTTGCGGCCTGTGGTGTAACCTACACTAAGACTTTTGTAAACAATACCTGCTGTGCCTGAGGACACTGAGGCTGTTGAGAACACTCCACCCTTTTCATCTAGCTTTGTGGCTGAAGATGGTTTTTTTTTCTTTCCCTCCCCTTTGTACCACAGAATTGTAGGGGTTGGAAAGGACCTCCAGAGCTCACTGGGTCCAACCCCCCTGCCAAAGCAGGGTCCCTAGGACAGGTCACACAGGTAGACAGAATCACAGAACCGTAGGGGTTGGAAGGGACCTCAGGAGATCATTTGGTCCAGCCTGCCTAAGCAGGTTCCCCTGGACATGCCAGCCTTGTCTTTTCCTCTGGAAGTTATTTCAGTGATCCACAGGTTGACATGGAGATGTGCATCTGTCATAAAGCTGAAGTTGTATTAATGTAGTGGACTATGAACCAGACTATCTACCCTGAGGGCACAGATTCTTGTCTCTTGCCTCTGTGAAGGGTGTGGTGAATAACAGGAGACGGGATTACACCACCAGAGCTGGCTTCACAGAAGTGTTTTTGACCATGTGTCAAACTGGCTCAGAACAAGCAGAGTTTTTGTTGTGCTGAAAATAGCTGCTAGCACATCGTGAACGCTGGTTCTTGGCAATGCTGGTGTTTGAGCCACAGTGCTGGAGTTAAGGAGAAAGTGAAACCTTGTCCACAGTCCCCAGTGCAAACAGCGTCACAGGGTGGTGCTTCTGAAGAAATAAATTAAAAATAAGAATATAAAAGATTCTTCTCTTCACAGAAGCTGGTAGGGCTTGGAGAATGATAGTTGTTGCTGTATCTGGAGACATTTTTATCTTCTACTGAAAGTTGGATTTGGGACCTGGGTGTATTTTGTGTTTTGTAAAGGCTTGTTGAACTTTATAGCAAGGTCCTGAAGAACCTCTTAAGAAATGTATAGAATTTACATTGTAGGCTTGTTCAGCCAGTCTCCTGAGGGTGCTTTGTGTGAATTTCCTTTTAATACTGCAGTTTCTGCAGTTGGGTCAAGTCTGGCTTTGGCATCAAAGTCTCCTTTTCCACTGGGACACCTTGAAAACCTTGTGCCCTTGCAATGCCCAAGTGTGAAGCTTGTCCTGGAGAATGAGGGAACCAGCGTTAGCAGATCACACCTCACATAAATGCTCTTTGTAGGGGAGGCAGAGGTGAAGAGAAAGATTTTTCTTTTCTTTTTTCCCCTTTTTTTTCTATTTCAGGTAGGGTTTATGAAAGGCACATTGTGCTTGACCAACCTGATCTCCTTCTGTGACAAGGTGACCTGCTCTGTGGATGAGGGGAAGGGTGTAGATGTTGTCTACCTGGACTTCAGTAAAGCCTTTGATGCTGTCTCCCACAGCATCCTCCTAGAGAAGCTAGCTGCTCATGGATTAGATGGGTACACTCTTTTCTGGGTTAAAAACTGGCTGGATGGCCGGGCCCAGAGTGGTGTGGTGAATGGAGCTAAATCCAGCTGGTGGCAGGTCACAAGTGGTGTTCCCCAGGGCTTGGGGCTGGGACTGGTCCTGTTTAACAACTTCATTAATGATCTGGATGAGGGGATTGAGTGCACCCTCAATAAGTTTGTAGATGACACCAAGTTGGGAGTGTCGATCTGCTAGAAGGCAGGATGGCTCTGCAGAGGGAACTGGGCAGGCTGGAGCAATGGGCAGAGGCCAATGGCATGGGGTTCAACAAGGCCAAGTGCTGGGTCCTGCACTCTGGTCACAGTAATCCCAGGCAGTGCTACAGGCTGGGGCAGAGCGGCTGGAGAGCTGCCTGGGGGAGAAGGACCTGGGGGTGTGTTGGTGGACAGCTGGCTGAACATGGGCCAGAACAGCATCCTGGCCTGTATCAGGAACAGTGTGACCAGCAGGAGTAGGGAAGTGATTGTTNCCTGGCCTGTATCAGGAACAGTGTGACCAGCAGGAGTAGGGAAGTGATTGTTGTGTTGTACTCAGATTTGGTGAGGCTGCAGCTCAAGTGCTGTGTCCAGTTTTGGGCCTCTCACTAGAGGAAGGATGTTGAGATGCTGGAGCACTTCTGGAGGAGGATGACAAAGCTGGTGAAGGGTCTGGAGCACAAGTCCCATGAGGAGGGGCTGAGGGAGCTGGGGATTTTTAGTCTTGAGAAAAGGAGATTGTGAGGAGACCTTATCACTCTCAACAACTACCTGCAAGGTGGTTGCAGAGATGACTGGTTTGGTTTCTTCTCTCAGGTGACAAGCGATAGGACAAGAGGAGATGGTTTTCAAATTGCACCAGGGGAGATTTAGGTCAGATACCAGGAAGGATTTCTGCACTGAAAGGGTTGTCCTGCATTGGAACAGGCTGCCCAGGGAGGTGGTGGAGGCACCATCCCTGGAGGTGTTTAAAAGGCGTGTAGATGTTGTGCTTGAGGACATGATCTAGAGGTGGATGAGGCAGGGTCAGGCTGTGGTTGGACTTGATGATCTAAAGGGTCTCTTCCAACCCAGGTGATTCTGTGATTCTGTGACTTGCTGTAGGTGGTTATCTTGACTGCAGAGAACATAGTACCGTGTCACTTCACCATCCCCAGTGAGTCACTGAGATCGGCTTCTCCTGCTCCTTGTGGACTTTTACCCAGGGTGTTATCTGGTATTCAGTTGGTGAGTTTAGTTTTCTGATCACTAAGCATCTGATTTAGTTATTTCTTTATATTTAGTATGGTCAGTGGGCTGCTTGGACTTAGAAAACTACTTTATTCACAACTTTTTAATGTTAAATGCTCTAGACAGCGAGAATTTGGTTGACTGCAACTGACCATGAGCCAGCAGTGTGCCCAGGTGGCCAGGAAGGCCAAGGGCATCCTGGCTTGTGTCAGAAATAGTGTGACCAGTAGGTCTGGGGAGGGGATTGTGCCCCTGCACTGGGCATCGGTGAGGCTGCACCTCGAGTGCTGGGTCCAGTTCTGGGCTCCTCACCATCAGAAGGACATGGAGGTCCTGGAGCGAGTCCAGAGAAGGGCAACCACGCTGGGGAAGGGGCTGGAGGGCAAATCCTCTGAGGAGCAGCTGAGGGAGCTGGGGGTGTTCAGCCTGGAGAAGAAGAGGCTGAGGGGAGACCTTCTCCCCACTTCCCCTGCCCTGCCAGGAGGGTGCAGAGAGGTGGACGATGGTCTCTTCAGGCAGGGGACAGGAGATGGGACAAGGGGCAATGGGCTCAAGCTGGGCCAGGGCAGGGTCAGCTCAGGTGGGAGGGAAAAGTTCTTCCCTGGCAGAGTTGTGGGGCTGTGGCACAGGCTGCCCAGGGAGGGGGCTGAGTCCCCACCCCTGGGGGTGTTTAACAGAGGGGAGATGAGGTACTGAGAGATCTGGGTCAGCACAGGGCAGGGACGTTTGGATTGATGATCTTAAAGGGCTTTTCCAACCTTGTCATTCTGTATTTGCAGTAAATGAAGCTGGTTTATCACAGCTCAAGGTAGCATTTGTCTATTTGTTTTTTCATAGTAGGATTTAAAATGTTAATAACCTTTTCCCAAAACCTGGGACTAGGTAACGTTCGAGGCTGAGAGGCTTTTTATTAAAACAGTGTTTTTAAGCATTTGGTTGTATTTATTTCTGAAATAAGCATAGTATTCCCAATTAATACTTGATGAAAGACAGTGAAAGTAATTTAAAAAAATAATCTATTGAAATCTGTATTTTTTTGTTGTCCTCTCCACTGTTGTAGGCCTGTGGATTCCCTGAACGTTGAGAACAGCTTTTAAAAGCCTAAGAATAGCTGTTCCTTCTAGCAGCCTTTTGAATTATTTTAAGTATTCCTTTCTTTGTGCCTGGAAGAATACAGTTGGGTCCAGTCTCCAGTGACTACGAGAAGGTTGTTCACACACATCTCTATCCTCCTGTGCTTTCTCCAGCAAGCATCCTTTTAATGAGAGGGACAAAACGCCTTGGTGGCTTAATTTGATGAGAAAAGCTCAACCATGCAGAAGGCTTTTGAAGATTTATGGTGGTACAAACCCCCTAAGTATAGTTATTTCTAGCTTGTGTGCCAGATGTGAGACAGTGTTAGTGAAGGAAATGTTGGCACTTGTGACCATATTTAAATACTGGGCACAAATAAATTGTGAATTTTATCATTTATTTAATTTGGGGGGGGGTGCTCTGCTGTGTTCTGTCTGCATATTTGAAGCAGAGAGAAAAAAGGAGACAATAAAACCCCTCACAATTTTTCTTTGAGGGTATGATATTCTGAGATGATCTTGGATCAAAAGTGCTTCTAAAAGAAGATGTTTAAAGAATATCAGAATGAATGAGGTTGTGTAGTTTGTCTGACCTTCCTGGCAATACTGGGAAAGGCTGGAAATTTAAGAAATGATTTCTAATTGTTTTCCAAGGTGGAAGAACTTTGCTTTTAATTTGGAGTTTGAGAACACCAGAGATGAAGGCTTGAAGGTTTTAAAACCAAAATAAAATTGACCAAAACATTATTAACATTTAAAATTACTTTACAATGCTGCTGAGTCGTTGAATTCCAAGCTTGTTTGGGTTGGTAGGGACCTCAAAGGCTCCCCCAGTGCCTCCTGCCATGGGCAGGGACACCCCCCACCAGCCCACGGTGCCCAAAGCCCCATCCAATCTGACCTGGAACTCTGCCAGGGATCCAGGGGCACCCCAGCTTCTCTGGGCACCCTGTGCCAGGGCCTCACCCCTCCCCAGGAAGAATTCCTTCCTTAGACCTAATCAAAATCTGCTTCTTTTTAGATTAAACCCATTACCCGTTGTTCTGTCACTCTCTTGAAATAATTGTGTCTGTCTGGAAACATTCAAACTGTGGACTTTCTGTTAATGTTTCATGCAGGAATGAATGTCTGTCCATCCTAAAACCAGGCAGAAGCAGGGAACAGGAGCTAGAATGACTGCGGGGTCTTGATTTCTAGCAGACGCCTTTCATGGTGTTGGTTCTGCCCAGCCTGGTTTTAGCCTCTTTAATTCTCAATGCACTGTTGGAGAGGGGTCAGAGGAGCCATGAAGATGATTAGGGGGCTGGAGCAGCTCCCCTACGGAGAGAGGCTGAGGGAGCTGGGCTGGGTCAGCCTGGAGAAGAGAAGGCTGTGGGGGGACCTCATTGCAGCCTGCCAGTCCCTGAAGGGAGCAGAGAAACAGGAGGGGAATCAGCTTGTTAAAGGGCAGAGACTGGCAGGACAAGGGGGATGGAGTGAAGCTGGAGGAGGGAAGGGTTAGATGACATATTGGGGGGAAGTTCTTTGCAGAGAGAGTGGTGAGGGGCTGGAAGGGGCTGCCCAGAGAGGGGGTGGGTGCCCCGTCCCTGGAGGTGTTCAAGGCCAGGTTGGATGGGGCCCTGGGCAGCCTTGTGTAGCTCCAGGCCTGGAGGTTGGTGGCCCTGCCTGTGGCAGGGGGGTTGGAGCTCTGTGATCCTTGGGGTCCCTTCCAACCCAGACCAAACTATGATTCTCTGATTCTCTGACTTTGCTCATTTTCAGCTGTGTTGCCACTGGTGAAAGACGAGTAGGTGGCACTGGCTTTACACGTTATTTTAATGTGCCTCCTGTTTATGAAGTTTTCTTTCATGTTAATTGATTTTTGTGTGATTGTTTCTAATTATCTCTGTGTGATTTACAGTGACTAAATAAGAGGACAAGTAAATATAGCTGCCTAGTAACAACTCATTAGAAGTAGATCCTGCTTTTGAATTTCCTCTTGTCAGTCCAAGAAAGACAATAGGGCCCTGGAGGGAGTCCAAAGAAGGGCAGCCAGGCTGGGGAAGGGGCTGGGACACAAGTCTGATGAGGAGTGGCTGAGGGAACTGGGGCTGTTTCCTCTGGAGAAGAGGAGGCTGAGGGGAGACCTTCTTGCTCTCTACAGCTCACTGGAAGGAGGTTGTGGTGAGCTGGAGCTCAGCCTCTTCTCGCGGATAACCAGCCATAGGACAAGAGGGAATGGCTGCAAGTTGGGCCAGGGGAGGTTCAGGTTAGAAATGAGGAGACATTTCTTCTCCAAAAGAGCAGTTGGGTATTGGAACGGGCTGCCCAGGGAGGTGGAGTCACCATCCCTTGGGTTGTCCAAGGAAAGGTTGGATGAGGTACTGAGGGACATGGATTAGTGACTGATAGAGGTGGCAATGGGATGGTTGGACTAGATGATCTTGGAGGTCTTTTCCAACCTTAATGATTCTATGCTTCCCATTCTTCTACTCTTCTCAACACCATTACTCCACACAGTTGTATGGGAGATGTGGTTACACAGGTTAAACGTTCACATGTTCTGCAGAAGATGTGCTACAGCATTTATCTGTTTGTATAGCCAGGGGAAACCAAGCCTTTTCTGGGAATGTTGGTGTTACTTTCAGTATTTAGTTCCATCTGACTTGCAAGAAGAAGAAGAAACAAATTGAGAGATGACCATCACAGGGGTGTTATTTGTTGGATTGGGTTTTTTAGCATCACATAGCCCAGACCTTTGAATGTTCATGAATGTATCTCACCAGCTCCTGTGGCGTTGGTGTAAGGTGATAAACTTCAGTTGATTCACTCTCCTCACAATACCAGCATATGTAGGTGCTCTTTAAAAATAGATGTGCCTCCAGGGTATCTCCCTGGCGTGTCTTAACCAGTAAGAATGTCAAACTCCACCACACCTTCATTCTGTGCTGCAGCTATTGCCTGGAGAGACCCAGCTCTTTTCCACTGAGGTGAGGAAGTGAAATGGGATGCTGCAGTTGTCCTTTGGATGTGACACCATTCTTCTGCTTGCACAGAACACTGCTTTACAGTGTGGTGTATGGGGAGGAGCACTTGTACTTTGTCCTTCTTGATTCTGCATTGGAGGAAATAGATGGGTGACTGGAATGATCTTGTCTCTTCCAACCAAGGTGATTCTATGATTCTCTTCTGCCGTGTTGAGTTTTGCAGTGAAAGCTCTTGAGGTGACTTGTGTTTCCTTAATGTGACTCTGTATCTGGAAATATGTATAGACAGCAGGGACAGGGAGGGGATTGTCCCTCTCTGCTCTGCCCTCCTGAGGCCCCAGCTGGAGTCCTGCATCCAGAGCTGGGCCCCAACACAAGAAAGATGTGGGACTGTTGGAGAGGGGTCAGAGGAGCCACAGAAATGATCAGAGGGCTGGAGCAGCTCCCCTACGGAGAGAGGCTGAGGGAGCTGGGCTGGGTCAGCCTGGAGAAGAGAAGGCTGTGGGGGGACCTCATTGCAGCCTGCCAGTCCCTGAAGGGAGCAGAGAAACAGGAGGGGAATCAACTTTTTAAAAGGGTAGATAACGGCAGCACAAGGGGGGTGGATTAAAGCTAAAGGAGGGAAGGGTTAGATTAGATATTAGGGGGAAGTTCTTTGCAGAGAGAGTGGTGAGGGGCTGGAACAGGCTGCCCAGAGAGGGGGTGGATGCCCCGTCCCTGGGAGTGTTCAAGGCCAGGTTGGATGGTGCCCTGGGCAACCTTGTGTAGCTCCAGGCCTGGAGGTTGGTGGCCCTGCCTGTGGCAGGGGGGTTGGAGCTCTGTGATCCTTGGGGTCCCTTCCAACTCAGCCCAGTCTATGATAACAGAACCTTGTGTGAATTTGTGAGCAAAACAATTCAACGCTCATGATCTGATTTCCTCTCCAGACCTTTAAGCAATGTCATCTTTTCTTTGCTGTTAAAAGAACAGTCGGATCTCTGTAGAACAAACACTTCACATTTCTGGGGTACTCAAGTGTTTTGTAGAACAAGTAGCTTTGGGCCTGTTAGACAGGAGCTGTAGCTATTCCTTGTCCTCCACATTTTCCACCCAATAGTAGAAAAAAACATGAATGAAAAAGGACTTCTTTAGTTTGAGTGGTTGTGGAAAGACTGGTTGGTATCTACTTCTCAGGTATTTTCTGTGTGTTCCAGATGGCAGTGAGGAGCTCAAAAATGTAATGATCTGGGAGGTGATGGGTCTTCAGAATTGCTACCTCTGTACGCAGGGACAGGCTTGGGAGGTGCACTGGTTGTCTGTGGGTATCTATCTTTTTCCCCTGTGCTTGGTGTGTTAAAGGTTCTGGCTTTCAGGGTAGCATCTGTCTAAAAACTTGTCATCTGAGTTGGAGCAAGTCCTGAGGAGGCTACGGAGATGATGGGAGGGCTGGAGCCCCTCTGCTCTGGAGCCAGGCTGGGAGAGCTGGGCTGGCTCAGCCCCAAGAAGGGAAGGCTGTGTCTGGGGAGAGCTCTGAGTCCCTTCCAGTACCTCAAGGGGCTCCAGGAGAGCTGGAGAGGGGCTGGTGCCCAGGGCAGGGAGGGCCAAGCCCAGGGGAACGGCCTTCAGCTGCAGGAAGGGGATGGAGAGGGGCTGGGAGGCAGAAATCCTTCCTGGGGAGGGGGGAGACCCTGGCACAGGGTGCCCAGAGAAGCTGGGGCTGCCCCTGGCTCCCTGGCAGGGTTCAAGGCCAGGTTGGATGGGGCTTTTGGCACCCTGGGCTGGGGGAGTGTCCCTGCCCATGGATTTTGGGCAGGGACACCCCCTGGATCTATAAACCTCTCAAAGCCTATGCAGAGCTTCAGTGCTACACATTATGTTCCAACAGGTAAAAAAACCCCTCAAACCACCCAAGCAAAACAAAGAAACCCAACCCCACCCCACAGTCAAACAAACTTTGATCTGCATTTCTGCTAATCCAGGTGAGAGCACCTTCTGGTTCCTTACTGTGAGCTAATCAGCTGTGTAGAAAACAAAGATGGCCTTATACTCAAGTCCTTCAAATCATTTGGAGCTCAGGCTTTTCTGCTGAGGAGGTGAACATCATCTTTGTTATTACATGAGTCTTTCAGTTGGAAATGTGTCCAGTTGGAATGCCACTGTTCAAAGAGGGGTTCAAGTTGGTCTTCTGCTCTGCCTGTTGCTGGGGAAGAAGTGACCTGCCTATCTCTACCGCCAGAGGAATGAAATCCTCTGTGCTTCTGTTACTTCTGATGCAGCTCCTGGCTATTAGGTACTTGAGAAATAGTATAAAAATCTACATTTGAGCATCTTCTGGTGTTGCTGGAACCTGGTAAAGATGCTCCTTAATTCTTCCTTTGGCAGTGCTTCCCAAGTGCACTCCCTTTTCTTTTGGTAAGAGGTGGCCATCTTCTCTTTCATCTTTAGAAGTGTGGAAGCAGGAGTGAAGGTATGTTTCTTTTCCTTGAAATCAAGGGATAGCCATGTTGTTATTCCCAATTTCCTGGGGAGACTTGGCCTTCTGATCAGTCGTGCTCTGTGTCTGCAGCCAAGGTTTACTGTTACTGCAGAGCTCTGCTGTGCCAGAGGAATGTGACTGTCGACCAGTGGTCTTTGTTCTGGAGTTTGGGGTAGTCTTTTAAGCACCCCAGGCCTAGATTGTGGAGCATGTTGAGCTTTGATCTTCCCTGAAAAGTTCATTTTACTTAGCAGGGGGTGCTTTGATGTTCTCTGCTTGCTGGAGCTGATTAATGCCAAGTCCATCACGTGGAGGTGCGCTGCAATGCTGCTGTCCAGTTAATCCCTGAGGTTGCATCCAAAGAGACCATGTTGTGCATCCAGACACATCCCAGTCGTGTGGGAGCAAATGGATCTCCCTGCTGGAGAAGTTTATCTAATGAAAATCTGGTTTTTCTCTTTCTAAATTGGGCAGGTGAGTTCCATACCATGCTTGGTGGGGGCTGCACCCTGTTTTCTTGGCAGGGTTAGTGAGATGTTTGAAACCTGCTTTGCCTTATCTTGGCTGTGCTGGAGAACAGCCAGTGGAGGGGCACCCTGTATTACCATGGGCTGGTTTTACTTTGGCTTTTCTAACTGTATGATACTCCTGCTCCCCAGGAGTGCTGTCTTCATAAATGAATTTCCAACTTAGTTATATTAAAAACTGATTCTTAATTCCCACTTAAGCACCTGAGCTGTGTTTGTCCTTGAGGAAGATTATCCTCTTGGGCTTCTTGTTCTGAGGTGTTTGTAGCAGCTGATGCTACTACAGGTAGTAATCATGGTCAAGGAAAGCAAGCAGTGAGGAGAAAAAGCTTCTTGTTCTCTCTGATACCTTTCCCAGGAGGCTGGTTGGTAGTAGGTGTGACTCAAGCTTCTGGTTTTTGGAAAAAGGATGGTGTGGGGTTGTGGCTTGTCTCTCTCCAGGGTAGGGAAGGCTCAAAGCAGAATTGAAAATGACTGGTTGGCCTCAGAATGGTCCCTGTTGAAAGGGGTAGAGCTAAGGGAGTGAACCTAATGGTGGGCCTGGGTGAACCTAATGAGGTTCAACACTGGGAAGTGTCAGGTGTTGCAGCTGGGCTGGAAGAATTCCAGACATATTTACAGCCTGGGAGAAGAGCTCCTGGAGAGCAGCCCTGCTGAGGAGGACCTGGGTGTCATGGGGGATGAGAAACGAGGCAGCAGTGTGCTCTTGCAGCTCAGAAGGGCGATGGGATCCTGGGCTCCATCAGCAGAGGGGTGGCAGCAGGGACAGGGAGGGGATTGCCCCTCTCTGCTCTGCCCTGGAGAGGCCCCAGCTGGAGTCCTGTGTCCAGAGCTGGGGCCCCCAATACAAGAAAGATGTGGGGCTGTTGGAGAGGGGTCAGAGGAGCCACGGAGATGATCAGAGGGCTGGAGCAGCTCCCTTACGGAGAGAGGCTGAGGGAGCTGGGCTGGGTCAGCCTGGAGAAGAGAAGGCTGTGGGGGGACCTCATTGCAGCCTGCCAGTCCCTGAAGGGAGCAGAGAAACAGGAGGGGAATCAGCTTGTTCAAGGGCAGAGACTGGCAGGACAAGGGGGATGGAGTGAAGCTGGAGGAGGGAAGGGTTAGACGAGATATTGGGGGGAAGTTCTTTGCAGAGAGAGTGGTGAGGGGCTGGAACAGGCTGCCCAGAGAGGTGGTGGGTGCCCCATCCCTGGAGGTGTTCAAGGCCAGGTTGGATGGGGCCCTGGACAACCTTGTGTAGCTCCAGGCCTGGAGGTTGGTGTCCCTGCCTGTGGCAGGTTCTTTATAACACTCTGATCCCTGGGGTCCCTTCCAACCCATGCCATTCTATGATTCTATGATCAGGGATGCCACCATTCCAGAAATCAGAATGAGCTGAACGTGAAAAGAAACAGTACGAGAACAGGCAGCACATGGGTGAGAAGTGATGTTGGTTGGACAATACTGTGGTTCACTTCTTTTTGCTTCCTACCCAGCAGCTGCTCTACCTACAGAAATTTAGCAGCCTCCATTCCTTTTCTCAGTATTTCATCCAAATCCCACAAGCCTGATTCTGTATCAGTGTCTCCCCTTGTAGCTTCCTCTGAGTTCCATCCGGCCCAGGGATAACGTTTACGAGTGGACTATCAGGGAACCAAGGCACTTGTCTGTGTCTGCCACCAGGCCTTCCTGGTGGCATAGGTACTTGTTTTTCTGTAGGACGTGGACCAGAGCCTGTAATACCAGTGTGACATTGAATCATCCTGGCAGGGAAATCATCATGGAATCATAGAATGGTCTGGGTTGGAAGGGACCCCAGGGATTGTACTCAGCATCGGTGAGGCTGCACCTCGAGTGCTGGGTCCAGTTCTGGGCTCCACCATCAGAAGGACATGGAGCTCCTGGAGTGTGTCCAGAGAAGGGCAACCAGGCTGGGGAAGGGGCTGGAGGGCAAATCCTCTGAGGAGCAGCTGAGGGAGCTGGAGGTGTTGAGCCTGAAGAAGAGGAGGCTGAGGGGAGACCTTCTCCCCACCTCCCCTGCCCTGCCAGAAAGGTGCAGAGAGGTGGCCAATGGTCTCTTCAGCCAGGGGACAGGAGATGGGACAAGGGGCAATGGGCTCAAGCTGGGCCAGGGCAGGGTCAGCTCAGATGGGAGGGAAAAGTTCTTCCCTGGCAGAGTTGTGGGGCTGTGGCACAGGCTGCCCAGGGAGGGGGCTGAGTCCCCACCCCTGGGGGTGTTTAACAGAGGGGAGATGAGGTACTGAGAGATCTGGGTCAGCACAGGGCAGGGACGGTTGGATTGATGATCTTAAAGGGCTTTTCCAACCTTGTGATTCTGTGATCATGGGAAGATGATGGTGAGAGGAAGCATCCCTTTCACAGTTCTCAATGACTGGATTCCTGTAGCCAAGGTCTGAGCAGGCTTAAATATACCTCAGAGGAGAACTGTGAGCAGTATTGTTTACAGGAAGCTATATGGTGAGCAGGAATGTGCTTTCTTCTCCCAATGCCTGTGTGCAGAGCAGCGTAGCCAGCTGTGGGTAAGCAGTTAGGCTGCTTCACCTGGCTGGTGGGGTGACCACCATCCTTAAACATCTCAAACCTGCTTTATTTGGCAAAGTTCTGAGACGTGCTGCAGTGGTTGAGGTGTGGGCTCATTCCATGCCGACTGTCACATGTGCAGTGGTGTCTAGGAGAGATGTACAACAAATAGCAGCTGTTTATTAACCAACAACAGCTTTTTGTGAAGTTACAAGTGGATTTCTACGCAGAGCAGTAAGATTGAGGTGTAGATAGCACATCAATGTTGCCTTCAACCAGAGACACCTTGGGAACTGAGTTTTTGGGGTGAATGTGCTGAAGTTCTGCACCTTGTGTGAAAAGTAGAGAAATTGTTTTCAGCTGCAGCTTGGTTTTTTGCTTGAAAACTTTATAAGGACTACTCCTGAGATCACAGTGTTACAAGGTTGGAAAGGACCTTTAAGATCTTCAAGTCCAACCGTCCCTGTCCTGTGCTGACCCAGATCTCTCAGTACCTCATCTCCCTGTCTGTTAAACACCCCCAGGGGTGGGGACTCAGCCCCCTCCTTGGGCAGCCTGTGCCACAGCCCCACAACTCTGCCAGGGAAGAACTTTTCCCTCCCATCTGAGCTGACCCTGCCCTGGCACAGCTTGAGCCCATTGCCCCTTGTGCCTTCTCCTGTCCCCTGGCTGAAGAGACCATCTCCCACCTGATATATCTACAGATACATTTTAGAAATCAGAGCACATATTTTCAGGGAGCTGTGGAATTTTATTGGCTTCACAGTACATGAACTATCTTCTTACAAGACAGGGCGATTGTGCTTTGAAGGGAAAAAACCCATTAGGGTAATTATTGTTACTTGTTGAAGGCATTAAAATACAGAAGTTGACTTACGTCAACGTTAATGACAATGAAACCTTGTGAAGGGCATCATTTAAAACTGAAGTGCCTGTGTTAAAAGATATGGGGAAAGAATCACAGAAACACAGAATCATAGGGGTTGGAAGGGACCTCAGAGCTCATGGGGTCCAACCCCCTGCCAAAGCAGGGTCCCTAGGACAGGGCACACAGGTCAGTGTCCAGACAGGGCTGGAATCTCTCCAGAGAAGGAGACTCCACACCCCCTGGGCAGCCCGTCCCAGGGCTGTAGATGCTAATGCTAGAAAAACTACATGCCTCTATTTTGAAGAGAGGGAATGAAATATTCACAGTCACCCAGCAGCTTTCTGGTTGGTTTTGTTTTCTTTTTTACTCTACTAAAGGGAAAACCCTGTTGTTCTAGTGTTGTTTGTGTCTGGCCATCATGTTCCTCTGATCCCAAGCTGGACTCCTAATACATTTCTGAGAGAAATGGCTGAAAACATCGACCATGGTTGAGGTTACAAGAATTCTCTCTGTATACTGAGAGAATTGATTCTTCTGGGTCTGTTGCTAGTGGCAACACCTGATCCCAAACTACAGCAGTGTGATTTATGGTGAGTACGTTGCTCGCTGTTTAATGTTGTCTGAATCCTTTTTCCTGTGTGTGTTGCTAGAGGGTCATTGTTCAGGCATGAGGTGAAGATACAAAATCATAGAATCAAAGAATGGGTTAGGTGGGGAGGGACCTTTGAAGGCCATCTAGTCCAACCCCCTGCAAGTGAGCAGGGACATCTTCACTAGAGCAGGGCGCTCAGAGCCCCATCCAGCCTGACCTTGAATGTCTCCAGGGATGGGGCCTCCACCACCTCTCTTCACAACCTGTCCCAGGGACCCACCACCCTCAGAGTGAAAACTTTTTCCTAATATCCGACCTAAACCTCCCCTTTTCTAGTTTAATACCATCCCCCCTTGTCCTGTTGCTCCCTGCCCTGAGGAATAGTTCTTCCCCAGTTTCCTACAGGCACCTTTCAGGGATTGTCAGGCTGCTATATGGTCTCCCCAGAGCCTTCTCTTCTCCAGGTTGAACCAGCCCAACTCTCCCAGCCTGGCTTCACAGGAGAGGTGCTCCAGCCCTTGGATCATTTTTGTGGCCTCCTCTGGACATGCTCCAACAGGTCATTGTCCATCTTGTGATAACTGAGAGGGGATCTGATCAATGGGTATCAATAGCTGAAGGATGGGACACAGGGGGACATGGCCAGCCTCTTCTCAGTGTCTGTGGGGACAGGACAAGGGGCGATGGCCTCAAGCTGGAGCACAGGGAGTTCCCCCCCAATCTGGAGAAGAACTTCTTCCCAGTGAGGGTGAGGGAGCCCTGGGACAGGCTGCCCAGGGGATGTGGAGTCTCCTTCTCTGGAGAGATTCCAGCCCCATCTGGACACCAACCTGTGTGACCTGTCCTAGGGACCCTGCTTTGGCAGGGGGTTGGACACGATGGGCTCTGGAGGTCCCGTCCAACCCCTGTGGTTCTGTGAATGCCAGCAGGAAGGGAGAATGCTGCCTTTGACACAAAGATTGCACAACTTTGCTTCCCTGATTTAGGAGGATATTTCTTACATGATTTGCTAAATGCCAATTTTGAAGCTCTAACACCTCTGTTTACATTCAAGAGAATTTTCCTGTAGTGTAGTTTATCTTACTTGAAGAATAAGTGGGTATTTAAAGAGCAAACATTCCAAAGGACAAACCCTGCTGAAGCTGCCTTAGGTAAGTAGCTTTAGTGGCAGGAAGAATGTACTCCTGATCGCAGCACTGAGGTGCTGAATTGAATGCAGTTGGCGAGTTCCTGCAAAACCTCTGTGTAGCACAATAGGAGTAGAAAGATCTAACAAGACTCCTCTGGGTGGCAAAATGTTCCATAGTAGCTGAATCACAGAATCACAAGGTTGGAAAAGACCATTGTGTCCAACTGTTCCTGTACTATGCTAACCCAGATGTCCAAGTCCCTCATCTACCTTTTTTTAAACATACCTGGGGTCGGAGACTCAGCCCCCTCCCTGGGCGGCCTGTGCCACAGCCCCACAACTCTGCCAGGGAAGAAATTCTCCTATAATATCTGCCCCATCCCTTTTATAGCCAAGGACATAGTAATCCCTCCCCGTGCTAGGCTCTGGTGAGGCTGCACCTCGAGTGCTGGGCCCAGTTCTGGGCTCCTCAGCATCAGAAGGACATGGAGGTCCTGGAGCGAGTCCAGAGAAGGGCAGCCAGGCTGGGGCAGGGGCTGGAGGGCAAATCCTCTGAGGAGCAGCTGAGGGAGCTGGGGGTGTTGAGCCTGGAGAAGAGGAGGCTGAGGGGAGCCCTTCTCAGCGCCTCCCCTGCCCTGCCAGGAGGGTGCAGAGAGGTGGGCGATGGTCTCTTCAGCCAGGGGACAGGAGATGGGACAAGGGGCAATGGGCTCAAGCTGGGCCAGGGCAGGGTCAGCTCAGATGGGAGGGAAAAGCTCTTCCCTGGCAGAGTTGTGTGGCTGTGGCACAGGCTGCCCAGGGAGGGGGCTGAGTCCCCACCCCTGGGGGTGTTTAAAAAAGGGGTAGATGAGGTGTTCAGGGATCTGGTTTAGCACAGGTCAGGAATGGTTGGACTTGATGATCTTAAAGGTCTTTTGCAACCTTGTGACTCTGTGAAATACATTGAGGGAACTAGAAACAAATGAGCAATGAGGTGGCGACATGCTGCGAGACCAGCGCCCTTCAGGGGTAACAGCTGAATTCCTTGACTCAGCGAGCAGAGGAGTGTCTTGGTGTGGTACAAATATTTGTGCTTTAGGAGTTGTGAAGATGTCCTTCACACATCTGCTGAGATCAGGCAGGCCTCCAGTTGATTCACAAGCAGGAAATGTCACCGGCTTCTTGCCGTGGGTCACAGGGCTTCATTGTGGGCAAAAGTTTAGGCTGCGGGTGACCTCACAAGGGTGGCTTTGAGTTTGTTGTTCTCATCTGTGTGCTTTCACAGCTGATGGGAACTTGGCCTATCCAGCAAGGGTCGTATTAGCATGGTCTTGTTAAAAGGCTTGGCCCTGGAGGCCACATTCACGCTGTGTTTAGATGCTTGTGGTGTAAGAGCTGCACATTTCCCATACGTGCTGTGGGAGGAAGGTTGGTAATCCTAACTTAGGAGTCCTGTCCAGAGCTTCTGTGACCACAAGTTGACTTCAGGACCTAGAGCAGAAATCAGCTGTTTCATGTAGTTGGTGGGCAGAATCTCCTGGGAAGCCGAGAGGAAGGCAAAAATATGCTTGGATTGATGATTTTAGCTCAGGTTTTTTTTTTGAAGGATGACTTCCAGAAAGCCAAAGAGCAAACCACCCTGTTGTCTGGGAAGCTGAGGAATTTCAGCAGAAGCCCCACAAGGCTGAACAAGGAGCTAAAGGACAGCATAGAAATGAAAACAGTGGGCAGGAATGGAGGACAAGGAAAGCTTTGCTTGGAGAAGGACGGTATCAGTTGTATCTACAGCAGGTCAGGGTCATGAAGGGTAATGAAAGGGCTACCACAAGAATGGTAGCAGCAAGATACTTTCAGAGGCAACAGGGGAGACAGCCTGGTGATGACTTCAGGGGAAAAGACCACAGTGCTCAACTCCTTTTATTCCCCCCCACCCAAGTCCATGCAGGCAAACTGGGCTGCACCTGGACTGAGGTGCTTCACATATCATTTGGAGAGAAGAACCAAGATACTGCTCTTATCTGAATGCTAGTGCACACCTTTCTACAAGGCCTGGAAGAAGATTTGCACATGTGTATCTCCATGCAGAAGAGCATGGGTGATGATCTCGCGCTGGGGTAGGAGACAGCAAGTTTAGCTGGAGATCAGATAAATAAAGCTAGCTCAGAATCTAAGCAGTGAACCTGTGTTTGGACAGTGCTATTAAATCATAGAATCAGAGAATGTGTAAGGTTGGAAGGGACCTATGAAGGCCATCTAGTCCAATCTCCTGCAAGTGTGCAGGGACATCTTCACTACAGTAGGTCGCTCAGAGCCCCAGCAAGCCTGGCCTTGAATGTCTCCAGGGATATGAGACATTCCACCACCTCTCTGGGCAACCTGGGCCAGGGATCCACCACCCTCAGAGGGAAGAACTTCCTAATACCCAACCTAAACCTCCCCTTTTCCAGTTTAACCCATCCCCCCTCGTCCCATCCCTCCCTGCCCTCGGGAACAGTTCTGCCCCAGCTTCCTACAGGCACCTTTCAGGGACTGGAAGGGGCTCTAAGGTCCCCTGGAGCCTTCTCTTCTCCAGGCTGCCCCAGCCCAACTCTCCCAGCCTGGCTTCACAGCAGAGCTGCTCCAGCCCTTGGGTCATTTCTGTGGCCTCCTCTGGCCCCTCTCCAACAGGTCCCTGTCCTTCTTGTGCTGAGGGCTCCAGAGCTGGACACAGCACTGCAGGTGAGGTCTGCCCAGAGCAGAGCAGAGCAGAGGGGCAGGATCATCTCTCTTGATCTGCTAGGCACTTAACCTACTCCCACTGGACTTGGTTTAGTTTTCCAGTTTGCAGTAGATGTAACTTGGAAAGTTCAGCAGCTGTGATCTTGCTTCAGCTTCCTTTTAGCTGGGTGGTAAGGGAAAGACAGGTCGTGACATTCAGATACTTTTGATTTTCTTCTTAATGCCATGTTTGAACTTGATATGAACCTGCAGAAGCTCAGAGAGCTTTCCCATTGTCTGTCAGGGACTCCTGCCAAATCACAAAGCTGATGGTGATTTTTTGGGATGCTTTTGGCAGTCAAAGGGTTCTGTTGCTGTCTTCCAGGCAAGGCCATCGTGTTGCTTTGAGATGATGGTATTCCCTGTGTTCAGAGGTGTTTTCCTTGGGAAAGGGAAAGCCAGTGTTTAGTGTAATTGTGTGAACTCCCCAATCTTCAAAAGTCTCTGAATTTAAGGCTGTGGGTACTTTGTGATGAAAAATGCTTCTGATGGTTGTGTCTCTGTTGTACATTGTGTTTTAAATTGCCTCTTTGAAGTGGTGTGTTGCTCTCTTCTCTTTGAAGAACCACACGTGAGCTTACCTGATGGAAAGGAGCTAACAGGAGACCCCCTTCACATTACCAGTACATTTCTAATTTCAACAACCCAGGTTACAGACTCACAGAATCACAGGGGTTGGAAGGGACCTCCAGAGCTCATGGGGTCCAACCCCCTGCCAAAGCAGGGTCGCTAGGACAGGGCACACAGGTCGGTGTCCAGATGGGTCTGGACGCCACACCCCCTGGGCAGCCTGTCCCAGGGCTCCCTCACCCTCACTGGGAAGAAGTTCTTCCACATACTGGTGTGGAACTCCCTGTGCTCCAACTTGAGGCCATCACCCCTTGTCCTGTCCCCAGAGCCCACTGAGAAGAGGCTGCCCATGTCACCCTGTGTCCCACCCTTCAGATATTGATAACCATTGATGGTTATCAATCCCCTCTCAGGCTTCTTGGGTCACAGATCATTGGAATAGGCTGCCCAGGAGTCTGCTCCCAGAGTAGGAGTCCCCTTCTCTGGAGATATTCCAGCCCCATCTGGACACCGACCTGTGTGACCTGTCCTAGGGACCCTGCTTTGGCAGGGGGTTGGACCCCATGAGCTCTGGAGGTCCCTTCCAACCCTTATGGTTCTGTGATTCTCAAGGTTGTTGTGCTCCGGCTGCTGCTGCAGCTTCTGAAGTCTGTGTATAGAGAACTTGAGCTATCAGTGCTTCTCTGTAAAATAACTGATCCTTTGGGTGCTCAGAATGGGGTGTGTATCTCTTTAGATGCTTTGGGAGTGGTAATTCTGTTTCATATAAACCCCAAAAGGTGAAGAGAAGCCTGTTACATGCTGTGTTTGAGGGGCTTGTCATGATGGGAAATAGGACAAGGGGCAATG